>VZTY01031841.1:267356-282703 GCA_013400935.1 Turnix velox | reverse complement strand
TCTCTGGATGGCATCCCTTCCTTCAGTTGTATCAACTGCACCACACAGCTTGATGTCATCTGCAAACTTGCTGAGGGTGCACTAAATCCTTCTGTCCATGTCTCCAACAAAGATGCTAAATAGCACTTGTCCCAGTACTGATTCCTGAGGAACACCACTCATCACTGCTTTCCACTTGGACAATGTGCTGTTCACTGCAACTCTGAATGCAAACCATCCAACAAGCTCTTTATCCAGTGAGTGGTCCATCCATCAAACCCCTACTTTTCCAATTTGTTGACCAGGATGCCATGCAGGACAGTGTCAAATGCTTTGCACAAGTCCATGTAGATGATGTCAGTTGCTTTTCCTTTATGCACTGATGCTGTGACTCCATCAGAGAAGCCACCAGGTTGGCCAGGCACTATTTGCCCCTCAGTGAAGGTATGTTGGTTTCCTCTAATCACCTCAGCATCATTCTGCATGTGTTTTTGTAGCTCCTTCAGAAGGATCTGCTCCTGTCATTAGGCACAGGCAGAGTGAGAAAATTGTTTAACAGTGGCTCTTTCTCAGGAGCCAAAGAAAAAATATTAGGTCTACAGTTTGCAAGTGCTTGGAAGTTCCTCCAGAATGTGTCTGTTCAGGTTTTTGAAAAGGCTAAATTTTACCAACTATACAAAATCATATTTGCATCCATTTATCTACTTGCCATATCACTTTATGATATGTATCTTGTTCAGGGTGTAAAGGAACATAAATCTTAATAAGATTCAGTCTGGTTTGAGAAAAATCAGGATTTTTTCCTGTAGTCCTTTACAGGGAAGTAGCTGAGTTGAATTAAGATTGAATTTTGAATTCCAACTAAAAAATCCTTGCCCTTTCACAGTAAGAGATAGTAGCTTTGATGGTGAATCTTCTTTTAGGCAATGAAACAGTCATACGCCTCCTATTCAGGAAAAAAAGATGAATTAGCTTTTCATGTTTCTTCAGCATAGTAACAGATTAAGTGCTGATACCTCTATTCAGATTAAAACTGGGTTAGCTACTTATGTCAGCCAAAAAAAAAAAAAAGCAGTAATTTAATTCATACTTGACTGTTTGACCCAACTCAGTGCTCATATACACATCATAAAAGATACCTGCCACAAAAGAATGCAAGTTAGCTTAGGAAATCAGGACACTTTCACAGTGCTTCACCAAAAGAATAAATTGGTAAGCGTATCTGCTGTTAACTTCAGTAGGAATACAGAGTGGCACAAGAAGCAGAGGCCAGGCCAGTCCACAAAGACTTGTGTAGCACCAGTACCAGGGCATGTCTCGTACTATTTAGAGTTAGTGCTTTGTGTGAAGTTACTCATTCTGTTTTAAAAGGTACTGTGGGTTACAGATCAGTATATGCAAAGAAATTTTCTGCTTTGAAAAAGATGAAGACTAGAGGGCTGTAGCCTGTCAGAAAACAGCTGAGCAATTTTATGTTACTTGACCTCAAATAATGTTTTTTATGCAGGAGACATAACTGCGGCTGGCATGAACTCCTGTTTTTGCAGACTATGTGAAAATATGCCCATATTTA
Organism: Turnix velox; assembly: GCA_013400935.1. Classification (NCBI taxonomy): domain Eukaryota; kingdom Metazoa; phylum Chordata; class Aves; order Charadriiformes; family Turnicidae; genus Turnix; species Turnix velox. The sequence goes on along the minus strand of VZTY01031841.1, from coordinate 281,151 downwards.
ACCTGTGTAAATATCCAGCTACCTGTGAGGGCCTAGTGGACAACATAAGCTCCTAAGGGGAAAAAAAACCACACTTCAAGACACAGACTTCAGTCAGGGACAGTTTCTGAAACCGTTGATCCAATTTCAAAAATTTTGTGCTCTCTTTTTCCTGCCTATCACCTGAGATGATGCCCATACACAAGTGCCATGTGGTAGATACATCCCCATGTTGTCCACTGATTAGTTTTCATTCTGTTCTGAATTTTTGAGTTGCAAAATGGCCTTGTCTCAGGTTTAGAAATAAGATAGAAAAGCTGAGGCATGGAGTCACAAGGCAAGTGAGGTTTCACTTACAGTGACATCACAAACCTCATGAAATGTATTTAAAACACTCTCTGTCTCTCTTCTCGAGCAGCTAAAACTATACTTTAAGGACAACTGTAACCTTTTAGTGTAGCTCATTTCTAAGACTCTAGTAAATTATATATTAAGAAGGATACTGCAGTATTTTAACAATTAGTAGCTGATGAGTCTGACAAGTTTCTATTACATAGATGCATTTTAGGACTTCAGCATTTTAATGAAAAAACCCAAACTAAGATGCGTTATCTAGACATAGAGAATAGAAAGTATTTGCATATATTTACACAACAGAGATTGAATCAATTGTTTGGAGTTGCCTTGAAGAAATAAAACCTGATCAATAATACTGCAAAACCATCCATATTTATTTGTACTTCAATAATAAGATGGATGAAGAAACTAGATTAACTGCAAGAAGGAATTTCACACATCCATCATATGCTAAAGACGATTCAAAATATATACTGAAGAAGTCTGTAGCCAAACCCATTATTCTTGCTCCGGATTTCTATTCTACTGGACAAATTAATTCATGACAAACTCCAATACTAATGTCAGTGGGAAACCTGACAAGGCAATAGCATTGGTGTACTTTCAAACCCTCATGTGAGAAGACATATGACAGTCATTATAATGTGGCTTGTTGTTTTATTTTTCCTGTGTCACGTACAATTCAAATAAGGTAAATTGGTTGAATTTTCCTGAGGATGAATGGCCTTTACTTTTATAAACATTTCAGTGCTGTTTCAGTAATCAGTAGCAGAGGCAATTTATTTTTTTTTTGTATATTGCTTCGCTGTTAGCCATTCCCAAGACAATTTCTCGGGTAATTCTGATTAAGTAAAAGTCAAAGTAGTCTTTGCTGCCATGCGGATAGAGTGATATTTGCTGATGATTCAGAGCAAAAATAATGAGACAAATGGCAAGAGCCAAATTGTCTAAGACAGAAATATAAACAGATACAATTTTTATGTTATCCCTCAACCACTTAAACAGAATTTCTAGTTTATATCTTAACGTGCTTCATGAGGTGGATATAGCGGGCATGCAGGGGGCATTTTGTTTTTAAGGGCAGAGCTGGTTATTCAGGAAGATTTTCTTCAGTAGTTCCAAGTATTAGCTCGACTTTCAAGTGTTTGTTTTGATATGCCATTAGTCAATACTGCAATCATGACATTTTATGCTGGAAGCTGGCCTGTCAATAAGCCTTTTATTCTCTACAGACAGTGCAGTGGCATTTGCTAAGTTTGTGTAAGTTTTTTGTTGAGATGTTAGTGTGCAAAAGTCACTAACTGAAAAAAATTGAAAATTATAATGGAAAATAAGGAAAAAAAAAAGGGAAAATTCACAATTTTCCCTTCTGTAATGTATGACTTCAGATATCTCTGGAACCTGATCTAATTTGGCCCTGTTTTGGTCAAAGGGTGATAGAAAGTGCCCTCCGAAGTCCATTCCATTCCAAATTATTCCATTTCCATGTCCACTTTGAACAGGAGCTCAGAAGCTTCTGAGAAGATTTTCAGTAGCTTATAAATTGCACAATAAATGGTGATCTTTTTTCTCTACAAGCCAAAAGTAACAATTAATGGGATTGTACAAGTACTCTAAGATTACGAAGAAATATTGAGACTCTGCAAGATACATTTTTATAACAAAAGCAAACAAAAGACAAAGAAGTTCTATGAGGTTTTTTGCTTCATTTGAGTTTTGGCTCATGTAATTAGCATTTGCAATTTGATTTTACAGAACACTGATTAAATGCAAAAATATGCAATAAAATATATTGGTTTAATTAGACTGATTAACAGGATTTTTTTCACAAACATCTGGTACATGCTTATGCTACAGGAATAAGAGGATCTCAAAAGGTACTGTCTAAGCAAAAGGAAATGCATAGTACTCTGTACCAATAATTCTGATCTGGTTTTGCTTTCAGAATTTAATGTAAATGAGTTTAAATGGAGAAGTTATGATTTCTGAATAAGTCAAATGTAAATCTGAGACCAATCCTATAAGTTGCTCATATTGCTCTTTACTTGAAAAATGCTTGCTCCAGCAGTATTTCTATATGTTTCTGTGTCTTTTATGGAGAGTAAAAAAACAGTATAGGAGAATAATTTATAGCTGAGGTTGTTCAAAACATCTCTAGGATTTCTTCTGAGTTTACCTCTAGGACCATGCAGTTGATTTCACCTTTTGATTTTTCACACATTCGTCTCTCATGGTTTGTCCCCAGGGAAAATCAACGAATTAGTTTGTTTTTATAAGAAAGTAAATAGTTCTTCGTCAAGGATGCTGTTTCATTTTTAATTGTTTGTGTGTTTTTTCACTAAAAACATAAAAAATTAAGCACTGGTATAAATTTACCTAAGAGATTGTATACATTTCTGTTGTGCAATACATCGGTTGTATTCTGAAAGAGGGAATTCAGAATTCTGTTAATTGGGTCAAGAGTTTTATGGACAATGCCTAGACTCCTTTCCTTGATTTACTTCAACTCTAGCCGGGAGAACATACACCATGTTCTCCACAGCATAATTGGTTAGATAAACAAGATTTCCTGTCTTTGAGAAAATAAAAATAATTCAAGCATAAAATTCCTTTTAAAGAATATTTCTGAGCTTTAGAGTGCACTCAATGAGTGACTGCAGAGATAAATTGCTTATTTTTGTCTACATGGCAATGTCTTCATGGATTTTTATCATATCAATGTCATGTATCCCAGTCACACTCCTAAATTTAAGATGTTTCAAATAGTTAATATGTAATTTTCTGTATGTTGACTTACGATTACTAGCACTTTTTTCCCTTTTCTTCAAAGTCATGTTTCTGTGAATGTATTGCCTTGTCAAAGCTGAGATTTTTAAAGAAGCTGTATAACTTTCAGCTCATCAAAGGCAATATTTTCCTATTCTGCCTTTATTGACCACATTCTATTGAATAAAGTTCCTACCAGCCTTGGGGAAACAACCAACCATCAGTCATGCTCTGAAATGCCCTTGTCTGCTTAGTAATTACAGAGAGAACTGACAAGGACTGGTGTGGTTCAACACCACAATTACATTAGCTCTACCGTGGGTTGGTGAGTGAAAAATCTCACTTTAAGATCTAACTGATTTTTTCTTTTCCCAACTGTAAGAGAGACTTAAAATGAAAAGCTATTTTTGAAATAATGTACTCATATCCCTTCAAAGTGAGGCTTTCCCCCACTTTCTCTTTATACAGCAATAGAAGATACTGATAATAACTATCATAGGAAAAGTTAAAAGCTTCACAGCTTTCTTTTACTGACAGTAACAGTATTGAATAAAATGTTTTCATCTCCGTTTTTATCTCCATCTTAAAACTAAAGCAGTTCAAGCAGTACTGCATTATATACTTTTAGAAAGACTAGATAGGTTTAGGGATGGTATTGTGAATTAATGCCATTTATCTTTAGGGTGAGAAGTTGGCTTTATGAGTTTATATGTAGTTTACAGCATTGTAAGTCTCATATCTAATATCAGTTCAAACATCCTCTTTACTTTGAAATGTCTTTTTTCTTTCTTTTTGAATAAACATTTTGTCCCACTGTTCAGATAAAAAAGTAATGTGAAACACTGAGAATAATATTGGTGAACTAATCTCAAGGATGCAGTAAAAACTTTACTGAGAATGTGCCATTTTATTATGCTTCTGCTCCAGTCTCTAAAAACAAAATATTTAATAATCTTGTTGTTACGACAGGATTCAGTTGTGAAAATTATTCTCTAGTGTCTTTCAGGTACTGTACAATTTTGAAATACTGCCATTAAAAAGATGTGGCTATCTGGCACTGGCAGTAGAGTTTAATTGACCTTGCATTGCTTTATCTACACAGCTACAGTTTTTTCTTTATCCCTTCATTTTGACATTTCACATGATTTAATCCAAGATTCATCATTTTGGAAATGTCAAGTTTAAGGTAGTTTTTTTATTGTTTGGGAAGAGTAATCTTTGAAATGGTTTGCTACTTATCTTTTTTCAGACAGTCAACTAAGCACATTGGCATTGAATCAACTCAGAATTGACTGACTGCATTTTTTATTTCTTTCATAGTGTATTATAATGTGCCTTTTTACTGAGTAGCTAATTGTATCGAAGTCAAAGACAGCAGCAGCATTTTGGATATATTTCCAGCATCTCAGCACATTCCATGAAAAAAAAAAAGCTCTCTGGGGATTAAAGCCTTTATGCAAACTCACACTACGTGATGGAAAAGCGATGGAAAGCAAGCCTGGGACATACTAATGCAGCATATATTACTGAAATAGCAGATAGTCTTTCTTGACATTTATTCAGCACTGAATAATTAGAGCTATAGACAACAGATTCATGGGGCAAAGAGGAGTAGGAAGCCGAAAGGAAACACATCATCTGAGCTCCATAGAAAAGTGAAATCAGCGCTGTAAACTTGATCTTAATGATACAGAGCTGGTGCTACTGCGGGCTTCAACTTCATTTGTCTGTGCTCTCCAGATACAACATTCAGCTGAAGGACAAAGAGTTTCCAAAAAGCAGTGCAGCCTTGAATCTGCTTCTAATGGGTGCTCCAACACACATTTAAAGTGCTGAATGGCTAAACTTATATTTTCTCACTGCATCAGTGTCCCACTTAAATCCTCAGAGCCACACCAAACTGTGTGACCTATGAAGGGCTGTAGAGTATGCACCACAGCTCAGAAAGAAGAAACAGGACACCATGTAATTAGAGAAGCTCCATGTTTAGGATTTCATGGGTCAGAGCATCCCTGTATTTCAGGACAACCCCAGGGAGTTTGCCTGTTGCTGTTTTGCTTTCTCCTATTACTCTGGATCTGTATTATCCATCAGCCCTCGTGGCAGCCCTTCTCCACTACCAGGCAGGAGATGTAGCTGCCCTTGAACCACTTAGGAGCTACTTACTTGGTTTGAGTAAAAGCCTAAGAGGCCAGGTTTGATCAGTTATGTCATCGCAGCAGACTGTGTTTGCTATTTGGCCCATGGAATTTTTCTCTTTATACAGATCTTATCTGAAAAGCACTTTTCCGACCATATCACTCACTTACTCATTTCTTTTTACTGACTTTTCCATATCTGACAGAATTAGTTCCTTGTAGCATGCACCTTATTTTTATCCTGCCCCACAACCTCCAGTTTAGAACTGAGGCAAGTTCAGAGTTTAACTAGTGCTAAATTTAGCTTCAGCATTTTCTGAAATACTCGTCTCTTACTGTCCTGCCCAATGTGTTATCCTCTAATGTCATCCTGACATTCCTTGAAAACTTTCGCTTCATGGGAGGGAGGAGATACATATCACATGCAGAGTAATCTTGTGTTTTAAATGTCTTGGTGAAGGATATATAGGTGATATGATAAACAGGGTATGAGGAATATCTTTTGAAACAATAAAATGTGTATGGCTTACTTATGCTGTTGGGGAGCTGAAATAAAGGTGTTGATTCATATAAGCAGACATTCTCAAACCATTTCAAAGAAGGTATTATCTCAGTGGGATGAAGGTCGATTAATTAATTTATGAAAAGCTTTGCTTTTCTTTATGTATCTAGCATTACCTGGGCATGGCAATGGCTGCATAAAGCTTTGACCAAGTCCTATGTCCTCATAATCTTATTATTCAATACACTTGCTAGGATCCAATTTTCTTCAGTGTTGGTGATTCAAAATTTCTTCTATTAACTCCCACTAACATTCTCATGACATTAAAGAGATGCCCCTAAGGACTTAAGAATTTAATATTCTGTAAAAGTTAATCTAGTTTTGAAATACAAGATTTTATGAACTGCCTGCTCCAGTACACCTAACATTTAGACCTTTGATGAGATTATTCAGTTTTGTACCTTGAGGTTTCGTAGATATAGAGAGTGTTGTGGTTTTCTACTCTTTGTAGAAAAACACTTTCCTTGTAATCAGTGTTGCATCAGTTTTTGTCAAGCCATATAGGTGTTTATTTAATAATTATCCATATGCAAACTGAGCTACCTAGCTGTTTCTGGCACAGTTCCATTAATATCAGCAATATCCTCATTTTTAAGCACATTATGTGTTAATGTGGAAACAAAGTTATAGCTGGCTCTTCCAAACCAAGAGATGCATTTCTTAAAGAACAATTTAATAATAGCAGTAATGCAAAAAAGTGTTTCTTTATAAAAACACAGAAGAATCTACCCCACTCCTGTCTACTTGGATGGGTGGCTAGATTGTACGTCCATTCAAAATGAGACTTTGATCATAATTTATTTTTTCATAAACTATTCATGTTTTCGTAAGTTGAAATTGGCAAAACAAAGTGGAAATTAAACTAGATTATGAAAGCTAATCAATAACAAGTATGAATAATATCTCATTTATTCACTTGCTAATAGACAAAAGTTTTCCCTTTGTAAAAATTGTTTTGGTGCTTTTTCAAGATTACAGGCAGCAGAATGTGAGACTGAACTCCTATTAATTGGGAAAACATGGCCAGTGCAAAGGCCAATACTTTGAGTTCTGACTGTGACAGTCAGTACAGTCTGATTGCAATGCAGGCAAGCCACTTCAGAAAGTATGCTGTTTTCATTGTATTCCACTAAATATAGTGGAAGATGCTCCAGCCCACAACAGTGGGGCTGGAGCTAGATGATCTTTAGAGGTCTCATCCAACACAAACTGGTCTGTGATTCTATGATTCATGTCAGAACTGCTACATTACTGGTAGCACCTAGTCAGGATATGTACTTATCAGGAAATTAAGTGAAGCTCTGTCATTCTTAGTTTTATATTTGCAGTTATTTCATTACTTCCTTTTAATATGTTTTTTTGAAGTGCATGGAGAACATCCTCTGAAAAACATAGCAAAACAAAGCAGAAGTTTTTGTGTATTATTAACGTCTTCTAAAGCTTGCTTTGAAAGGGAGGATACAAATGCTGATAGATTCCAAATAATTCCCGTTTGGATGGTTTCTACTTGCAGTCTTTTTCTCATACCACTGCTGTTTCTAGCCTTTTCTTGAGCAGAGTGCATCTTACTGACCAAAACTTGTAGTATGGCTGTGAGATAAACAGGGATGGATTCCTCAGGAATAGTATGTGAGTTGAATGTACAAGAAGGACAAAAAAAGGAAATCACTGGAATTAGCATTTTGCAGAAAAGCATATTAATATTGGAAACTGTATTCTATATTTGCCCACTACAAAAAGTAACTGTTGCAATACAGAGATGAACAGTGACAAAGAATGAGGGAAGAAAAATAAAATAAGGCTGGATATGATCCACAATGACTTGAGCTCTTACCAGTCATGACTGCCATGCCATCCATGCTTTGTCACATTTTAAAAAACAGAAAGCCTCCAGTGAGCGTATCTGATAACTGATTGGTATTCCTGAAGGCCTCATAGTACTTGAATCTAGTAAAAGTGGGTCAGCACAGTGATGTACTCAGCACACCAATAAAAATAGTTTGTTAAATGAACATATTGTCTCAGCACTTTATATTGTAAGAAACAGCTCTTATCATGAGATTTCTAGGTGACCACGCATAAATAAATATATTTTATACCAGATCTTGAAGATTTAGGATGAAAAGAAAATTGACAAAAAATTTTACTTTGCTCTTCATGATTTCTTCGTGTTCTGAACCAAGCAGTGTGGTATAAGTTATTGAATGTACCCAGTAAATAATTCTTTTACACTTTTTGAAGACAGAAATCTGTATTTTAAAAATATTTTTCAGGACGCATAATGAGCTTGTTTTGATAGATACTATTTCAAAATGCAGCTATGTGGTTCGATTACCTAGAATTATTCCTGACAAAAATGTTGACATCTACAAGATAAAGTGTTTGCAAGTAGCAACATTGCTACCAATATCCAGTTCAACTTCCTTTTTCATTCCATGGCGTTTATTAGATTAGCAATTTTGAGACTCTAGACTGAAGCCATCTTTTTCCTATATGTAAATACAGTATTTATTCTATTTGTTTATCAATATCTGTGCACCAAATTCTAGCAGAAAAAGACAAGAAAAAGGGCCCTAACTTGCCTATTTTCTGAAGTCTATCCTCACCAGTACCAGTAGTTCAATATAAATATCCAGCTAAATCCTGGGCTTTCACACTTGCCGTTTTTTTTTTCTTTGCCATTTGCTCTGAACATGGTGTCCATTCTTCTTCAGAGAAAGGTGAAAGCTGGTTTTACTTACTTGCTTGAAATCATCTCTGCTATGGTTTCAAAAATTAGCAGTTGAAAGTCTTGTGTTATTCTACATCACAGCATACTTTTGTTAAATAAAAAGTCTTGCTCTGCAGAAAAGAACAGTTTGAAATGCCAACAAAGGCAGGTTGAATAGGGATTTTTCTTCAAAATTCTTCCCCAGAAAGAGGCCTGAGATTTCAAAGGGGACACTAAGAGACCATGAAAACTGCCTCTGAAGGAATGGACAGACATGTAATCTTGTCAGTCAGACAGTGTACTATGGGAGCAAAGTAACATGGCAGAGTGCTGAGGTGATTGCTAGTCCTTTCTTCTCTTAAGGGTAGATATTCCTTTGATAGAGAATCAGAATTTCTGCTAAATTAAACTAGAAGGAGACTTGGAATGAGCATTCCTTAATGAAAGCCTTGTTGATGCCCTCTCACCTGAGCATACATCTCTCCTTAAAATGTATGAAGGCTGTGATAGTGGCTCCTTGTCAGGTAGCCATGGATTAGAAAAGGTCATTAACTGTCTTGAATAAAATATTGCTGATTTCCAGAAGAACTAACAAACTTGGGTCTAGTTGACTGTGTCCATCCAGTACTTGTCTTTGCTCATGAACACCAGAACAGCCAAGTAAGAAGAAGGAAACATTCTAATGCTTCCAAGCCCTGTAAACTGGTGAGCATGTTGTTTTTTGACAAATTTTGTCAGACTGTAATTCAGTGAGGAGTTACGGAACTAAAAGATAAATGGAAATAGAACACTAACATAATTTAAAACTGAACAAGGCATCTGTCTTTCATCACTCTGTCAAATGGGGCAGAAACAAAGGTCTGTGAATATACAGACACATGGGAGGCAATTTCTGGCTATCACCTTTCTTAAAATTAATCCAAGTACCAGTACCATACTTCACATGTCTGAATTATGTTAAATATGGGAATCAAGTCATTGTGACTTAAGGTATCAAGTTCTAATTGGTCAATGTTATCTCTACGAAAACAAAGATGGCCTTTGGGATGAAACTGAAAGATGAGGTGTCAGAAAAAGAGCTCTATCCTGGCATATACTGTAGTTTCTCCTCAAGGGTGGTAATTTGAAGTAATGAGTAGTCCTTGTTGAATGACCTTGTGCATCTGCTGCTCTGCCTGTTCAATCTGTAACTCACTTTCCATCAATTGCACTTTTAGTACAATTAAATGTGCTATCATAAAGCCCTAAAAATGAACAACACAATCTCTGCATATGTTCATAGCTATTTAGTCTAGTACTGGGAGGGTGGCAGAAGTCCATCTTAAACCTTCTGTTCGTGCCAAAGTGCAATTTGTTGATTGAAAGATGCGAGCTGGTAGAGCTGGAAGAGGATGTTGGGATTTGCTTAGCATGCACAGCAGCACACACAAAATTATTTGAGACTGGAGTGAATGCTTGAGCCAACTTGCTGCTAAGAGGCCACCTGGATGGTAGCACGAAGAGCAAAATGCCCTTTCTCTCCCCATCTCCACTGTGCCATCCTAGGCAATTTAAAATCTTTTACAGCTTAAGATGAATAAAAATAAGCTGCCGTGGTGACAACAAATAGACATGCCTCTTTTGTGCAAATAATGATATCAAAGTAAGAATATTTTGAACCCTTCTTGTTTCTGCATAGATTGTTAAAGCCAGGGTCTGGTTTCTACACTTATACAATAATAATTTGGTCCATATTATAAAGAACCAAAATCCTCTGTAAGGAAAAGTTAACACCATCCTTCAAGGGAATCTACGAGGATGAAGCATCGCACAGCACAGCTGTTCTGAGGAATTTCCCTGGGACTACTGTGCAGAAATATGGAGATACACTTTGCTGTCTGAGATACTATTCCTCCTGGAGGCACTTTCCAGCTGACACCTGTCACCACCTTACCACCAGTGCTTTCCCCACAGCAGAGGAGCAAGTACCCATCTCCTCCTAGTCCCTTCTCCCAATCCCTGCGCTTGCTATAGCCATGCCTTTGAAACAGGAAGGTTCTCCCACCTCGTGTCTTGCAAGACCCAGGGAAATAGTTGTGATAGCAATGTAGAATAAGTCATATACTTTAACAATAACTCAGTGAACAGTACTTAGAAAGTTGTATTCCTATTTAAAAAGGGGGGGAAAATAAGGAACATCAGCCAACATTGGTGCTGATCCAGCAATTATTAGGGGATTTCGAAGTTTCAGAATTTATCTGTAGGTGAGAAAATTTAGTTTGATATTTTTGATCCTGCTAATTTAAAGAATGGATTCTTTCTTTGTTGTTTTGGATAATTTAGCCAAAGCCTTTGTATCTTTCTAATTTTCTTCATGATGATAGGAGAACATGAAGCTATTGTGTACAGAAGAAGGATCTATTTCTAACCATCTTTAGGAAGAATAGCTGTTAGGATAAATTGCTCACTTTTGTAACAAAACTCTTAAAATCTCACTGTAATGGAGTGAGCTGCTCTGGAAAGATTATTTCAAGGATCACATGCATTTCTTTCCATAGGTAGTTGCAAGGACTAGCTAGTCAGTTTTAACATGCAGTGTCTACTGTCTTTATTCCAAATTAAAATTAGTTGTCTAGATCCTGTTCTGCAAAGAAGCTGTGTAACTCCGTTTGGATGCTGTGAGAGCATAGTGCATTCGGAAAGACAAGATACATTACCAAATACATATATTTCAAAATCGGTAGTAATTTACATTTAATCTTTAATTGTAACAGGTATATCTTCAGTTATAAGACTCTACAGCTGCTGTATAAACAGCTTTGACTGTAATGAAGGGATCCTGGACTCAAGCCATTCTAGTTGCAAGGCAGTTTCACCATAATGTACAGAGAGGCCAATATCCAGCTGATTCTGGTTAGAACAATGTTTTTGATGCTGGTTTAGTCCAAGACAATCCCAACAGTAACCAGCACTGCTCATGAATTATTTAGGATACAAATGGTCAGAGACAATTTCAGGTAATTTTATTAATGTTCTTACATATTCCAGATTTTTGAATAGCCTGCTAGATGTGTGAGGAAAACACAATTCATGTCCTCACTCAGGAAATTGTCTCTGCCTTTCCCTTTTGTTCTTTCATTCCTCATCTCTTGGATTCAAGCCTTTAAGAAAGGGACCTTTTCCTCCTAGCCACATTTTTCTTGCTACATATCAAATGATGGATCATAATTGAGCTCTTTGAAGTTCTTCTGTTGGCTGCCATTTTCCTCCCCAGTATTTATCTTGTCTACACTTTACATCAGTGTTTCCAAATGTGGTAAATCTGAGACTCAGGCCTGGTAACAGTCTAATCCTTATGGCAGACTAAGAATCAAGGGGTACAGTCCCAGTTTTTCCTTCTATCATATCTTTTGCTGTACTGTGAATTGTAGAAGGGTAGATTTGCATTCTGGCTCAAGAATAAGATTCCTAGTTTAGTCTGGTTTTGAATATTCCCCTCAGTCATCAAATGTCTCATTTGAAATGCTTGTGATGAGGCTAATGTGGAGTTCTGGGATTAATTTGAATTTAGTAGGGTAGCTGTAATCAGCCGTCCCTGATCACTCTGATGTATAAATTCTGTAGGATTTTAGTACATCATTTTTATGAGAGGATTTTTTTAATTGTTAAAAAATATACTCTGCCTGTATTTCAGATGTACATTCCAAAAAATGCTTGTGTGTTCCAAGGTGAACCTATGTCTTCAATAGCATTGAAATCTTTTATTGTAATAGCATTTAAATATGTAAGTGTATCATACAGGGAGAAAGAAGAATGCTTATGGATGTAAACATGGCCAAGCTATATTTTCCATTAACATAATCATTACTGTTTATTTTTTCTATGCAAAATCTGGTTTTATTGGAAAGCTTTTGGTTTTCATTTAAGAAACAAAAGTTTGCAAACTGGTGATTGCTCTTGTGATTTTTCTCATGTCACCACATCTACCACCATCTCCATCAGACAGTGTTTCACATTGATCCTACTAGTAGTACATATTTATTTGTGAGGTTAAATTATTCAATTTTGTGGTTTACATTAGCACAATTATAGAAATGAGCACTGATTCCTACTTGCACTCATTTTTTAAGCAACCAATGTCTAGTACAGTCTTCAGATAATAGTAATAGACTCCTTCTTAAAAAAAAATTATTCCTCATTCACAGGAAAAAAAGTTTTAAAGAGTTTCTAACATGAGTTTCAACAAGTGTTAGGGATAGATATGCTTGTAATAAAATACATCTTACAAAAATAAAAGCAGTTGAAAAGGGGCTGCAAACAGAAGTAGAAATGCATTCTTAAAATGATCTATAGAAGTGCTTACTCTAGAAACCTGTATAGTTTTAATATTCTTTGTCAGGAGTCTGGTTTTCATCATATATCTTTTTTATTCTATCACCATGGTTGCTCTGCTCCTCTTAAGTAATGCATTCAGACTTTTACAAGTATGTAGTGGACTTAAAAGTTCAGACCTTGTACTTTTCTTGTCTAACAACTTTTCAGAAAATTGTTAAAACTTGACTGAAGCCATGTGGTATATCTCTGTATTCATACCATTGTTTCTTACCACTGGATAAGAACATTCAGTTTAAACTTCCAGGGAATTTTTGTGTCTTTCTTCATTTCCCATTGCATGATAGTAGTGTAATGATGAATAGAAAATATGGTGGCATGAGGTTTGGTTTGGTTTTATTACCCACATACTCATCTGTCCATTCTAAAATTAGTTTGCAATAAATGCATGTTTGACATGACACCAAAAAAAATGTAGTGAATTGTAAAGCTAAATAGAATCTGCCTATTTTTATACCATTTTAAGCTCACATGCCAGGCAGGCTTAAAAACAATTCCAGCAGAGCTTTGCTTTCTGCACAGTTCAGACAAAAAAATCAGCTCCTACCTAGGTGATCTGTTGGACTAGTGTGGGTACAGCACATAAATGGCTGTATGCAATGACACATCAGTCAGTCAAGCTGCTGACAGCCTGATGTGCCACCCTTGTCTCTCAGCCTGTAGATCCTTATCTACCTGCAGCTAAAGTGATTGTAGGTGGCTTTCAGTGCACAGGCAGGGCAGCACTCAAGCTCATGACGCTCATTCAGTTGTAACATCCTGCAGCTGGTTTACTGTCAGAACACAGATCATAGAATCATAGAATAGTTTGGGTTGACTTAGAATCATAGAATCATAGAATCATAGAATAGTTTGGGTTGGAAGGGACCTTAAAGATCATCGAGTTCCAACCCCCCTGCCATAGGCAGGGAC
>VZTY01031841.1:186340-266344 GCA_013400935.1 Turnix velox | reverse complement strand
CTCCTACAAAGATGTTAAATAGCACTGGTCCCAGTACTGATCCTTGAGGAACACCACTCGTCGCTGGGTTCCACTTGGACGATGAGCCATTGACTGCAACTCTTTGAGTGCGACCATTCAACCAGCTCCTTATCCAGCGAGTGGTCCATCCATCAAACCCATTCTTTTCCAGTTTGGTGACCAGGATGTCATGCGGGACAGTGTCAAATGCCTTGCACAAGTCCAGGTAGATGATGTCAGTTGCCCTTCCTTTGTCCACCAATGATGTTACTCCATCATAGAAGGCCACCAAATTGGTCAGGCATGATTTGCCCCTGGTGAAGCCATGTTGGTTTCCTCCAATCACCTCTGTGTCACCCTCCATGTGTTTTTGCAGCCTTTTTAGGAGGATCTGCTCCATGACTTTGCCAGGCACAGAGGTGAGATCAAGCAGCTTCAGTCTGTACATATTTTCACTTTGCTTCGTAGCCAAAATATGCTAATTACATTTTGACCTGAAGAAAAGTAGTTATTTATGTTATGTATTGCAAGATACAGATAGTGAACATTCAAGGTTTTGTGATTTATGTCTATTCTAAATGTGTGTTATGGTTTGAGAAACCCACAGCAGTATGTCGTCATTTAAACAATTAGATTATCACCTGATGATCCCTCCCCACATGGGAAGGGGAACCATGAAGGAAAAGGAAATCCAAGGGTTTCTAATTTGTATTGAATGCAACATTCATGGTGAAAAATAATCCTGGCCAGCCTGAGTCAAGTGCCCAGGTCTCATCCTTCTCATCCTTACACATTTCTAATTTGAAAACACTGAGACTTTGAAACTCCTATACCATAGCTTGTTATAAAGTAAATATTTTCACAAATTCAGACACTGGAGTCTTCTAAAAGTGTGATTTTCTCAGGTGTTAGGAGAGAAATTAGTCCCGTGTAACTTAAATGGGACAATGTGTAATAAACCTTGTATTAATTTGTCAGCGCATTACCATCTTTGTTGAATTAAATTGTTGCTGCTTTGGTAATGATGATACTTAAGTTAGTGCTAAATTCTTTAACCGAGACAGCCATGTTAAGGAGGGTAGATCATGCTTCAGAGAAATCAATGCCTCAGCCACTCTACAACTTAAGAAAAAACACAAATATAGTGGTGTGTAAATTTCAGTACATACTTTCTGTAATTATGAATATCCACAGGCAATGCAAATTTCTCTAGAGTAACTCACTCACGCAGATGAGGTAACATTGAATCTTACTCCTGTTTTGGTACAGTTGATTCGCTGCAGACATTCTGTGAGTTTCATTGCAGTGGTTCCGTAGGATCTTTTCCTTCTTTCCTTCTGCATAAGTTCTGATGCCTCAGTGCACATCCCGGAGCCTTCACACAGCCCTAGAACACAGGTAGCAAATGCTGCAGAGGGGATTCCTTCTATTCCTGACCATCCCAGAGCATGCCTTCTCCTTAAAAATTCCCATATTTATTCAACCCTTTTAGGTCTGACTAACCTGAACACCTCACTTCCTGCTGCAGCTCACGCAACTACAAGGAGCACCTTGGAGTCTTAGGGTCAAGGTGGTGAGCAAGAGTTGAGGCCAAGGCACTCCACTTACGGGGTAATCCAACCTTGGAACTCCCCCAGAACAAATAGATTATAGAATCAGTGAGGGTTAACTGCATCTAAAGCCCTGTAGTCTTGCCAGGTTGCCTATCAGCAGAGATAGGGGAGCAGGAAGCCTCAGGACTTGCCTCTGAGTTTCACCGTACTCTCCAGCTGAGGGGTAGCCCCACTATGTTCAACCTCAGTTCTCCCACTCATGCTTCATGGTGGTGCATCTCTCAGAACCCTGCAGTGCTCATCTCAAAAGGGCTGTCCAATTTACCAAGCTACTGTGTGCCTGCACAAGCAGCTCATCTGAGACCATGATTATTAGATTTCTGTCAGCTTTTTACACTGCTGTACGTATGTCTTCAAACTGAAGGAATGACTTCCACTTTTATCATCTCACATAAATAAAACATTCAAGTGCACTTCCTTTGAGAACTTTTGTCCTACTATATAAAATAAGTTTTCCATAAAGCAAATTCCAAACAAGAATTGTGTTTATGCAGGGTTACATTTTTGGAGCAGAGTCATAAAAAATAATATGAAAACTACAGGGAAAACTAATTTGGTTACTCAGATTTTTTGATTCCCCATATTTTTTGTTGTCATCTTCTGAAATTAGAATTGTTTGCCTTTTAAACAAAAATAATGGAAAATACAGCAATCTTGACTTCTGCTGAGATTATTTTTTTCCCACAGTGCCAGTTTATGTGTAAATATGTGTTTATTCATAGGGAAAAAGTACTGCATCCATTTATTACCTTAATGAGAGAACAAGTTTAGATAGATTCGTATGTATAGTATAAAATACTGAAAAGAGTGTGCATATGAATCTTGAAATATAATTGTAACTGAATATTTCAATTATATATTTATCATAAAAATTGTAATTACAAGTGATTATTCTGAACCATAAAGTGTCTGTGAATCATTCTTAAACATAGACAATTTCTGTAACCATTTTATCAAGCTATTTAAACATTGAAATATGTGAACTTCTTTCTGCCTTGCTAGTTCAAATTTCTTGAAAATGCTTACAAGTGTCTCCTTTCAACTATTTTGTATTGCTTTTGTATTCAGGATTGTGTGCTTACAGAATCATCATGTAATAGTGATATTGTTTTCTTGGAATTAGCAGCACCATGCTTAAGTTTCTACCTACTCATAGAGGAGTATGTTTGACATTGCTATTTGTCATATACGATATTTGTCATAACACGATTATACCTGAATATATGATAGGAGGCTCTGATATAAAAAATTGCATTATGAAATGTTTACTAGGTTGTTTTAAAAGTATTCATTATGTCACAGGTTTTAGAACATCATAGACCAGAATACAGAATATCGTGATTGCCATCTTAAAAATAAAAGAAAGAAAAGATCAGTAAGGTTGTTTTGTGAATGTGGATTCAAGGTGAGTCGTTTCTATGAGTTGAGGACAGAGAATTCAGTGTTTTATAGACTTTTCCATGTTTGTACACATTTATGACCAAAATTCATTAGCTCATATAAGTGAAGTTATGGATGTGCATATATGACTGTGTGGAAGTCGTAGCTCAAAGATAATATGTATGCATGAATATGGAGACGGACAGGATATTTTAAATACATAATTCACATAATATAGTTATACATTCCTTCCACTATTCTGGTGTGCAGCTCCACTGACCTCAGTGCCTGAGAGACAAACTGGAACCATATAGTAAGCAAGATGCTTCCAGCTAAATTAGTGCATTAGCAGAGATGTATGGTATGTTTGAGAAAGCACTCGGCAATTAAGAAGTCCTAGATGGGGAAGGAGCAACATTTGTCTTACTCATTCTGGTTGGTCTCTGAGAAAAGAACCAGGAGGCACTTTGTATCTCAGCTCTGTCTTTCCATCCTGACCTCTGAAAAGAGATGCAGCTCATGGACCAGACAGGTCATAACTCTTTTAGGATATGCCTAATCTTCAGAAGAAATTTAATTTTTACATTTCTTATGTGGAGTGTTTTTATGTTCTCTAAGGTCTTGCTTCAATTTTTGTAAAGTTAGTTATGCAGAATTTTTTTGGAGGGAGGGAAAGTCATCTGCCTCTGAGCAAGGAGCAGTAAAAGAAATATCCCATACAACTCCTGATGGTATATTTCAGAATCGTGAGTTACTTGGTAGAGTGCCAAAGAAGATTTGGGATGTTCAGTAACTTTAGACATCTAAGCAGGGTGCTCTGCATCTCCATGTCTATACACTGTGTGTCTCCACTATTTAAGCAGGGTCCTGATGCTGCTAACTTAAGGTGAATTAGATATTTAAAGGAACTGAGAGTAAATGATCTTAATACCCTGGTGTAAATGTAGTGGGAACTGACCAGGAAGTGAGGAGTGGTAGTAAACTCAAAGCTGTTGGAGAAGTCCTTTCTCAGATGAGCCAAGTCCTTGCTTGTCAGGCAGAGACAATTAATTAATTATTAAAACAGTCCTTCTTCCCCAAGATCATTTGCATCCAGTCAAAGCGAAAATTTTGGAAGGACATTTCAGGGGAAGATCAATTTGCATAACATAAGCAGTTACCAAACCAATCACTGTGTATCTGACCCCCCATGGCATGAGTAGTGAAGTCAGTACCACAAATACTGTGTGATCACAATATCTAATGAAGCACAGAAAATTCTGATTCATGGCAGAGTTAACATGATGGCTCAACTAATGAGTGCCATTGAAATGGGTTCATCTGAATTGTATTTTAGGATGAAAAGCTGCAGTATCATAGATAGCCCATTTAATTTAATTATTCCTTTCCAAAAGGTTATCAGCACATAATTATTCTGTGCAACCAGAATAATAATTTTAGAAAACTATTATATATTTACTCGGCGTGATATTTTTTTTCCTTGATGTTTTTAAACTTCCTGTTTGATCACATTTTACTAATGCTTATTTTCTGAACAGTGTATATATAAAGATCTAATAGGTCTGCACTGTATGCATTTGAATTTGTCAAGGCCACTTCTAGCCATGGTAAGATGATATCCTCAAGATGACCTTTAAGGAACTGCTACATGTGTGCAGGCTTTCCCTTTAGTAGTTACTCTGTTTCAGTGGCTGCTTTGCAGAGGTTGCACTATAGGTTTGAGTACAGAGAGACTTGGCACAATTGCCTGTTTTAGACTATTGTAGGATGAATATGACAAAAACAGAGATCATTGCTAATTCCTGAGACATGGATCTAAATTAGGTGATTTCCGTGTTTGGTTTTGTTTATTTTCTTGCCAAATATATCTAAATATCCTGTGTTAATACACTAATTTCTCAAATTTTCCTGTCCAACCCCAGAATCGCAGTGGAATCACAAAACAAGCTGTAGTATTAGGCAAAGGCAATTATTTAAAATACTTAAGGGGAATTTTAAATAGGAAGATTTACTTAGTGAGAAGAGTCAAAGAGTCTTAACAGTATTTAGAGCTTTTTTTTGTGAGTAGTTCCAAGGTAAAGATACTGCTACTCAGCAGTAAAGCAATACCAGTATCTACACCTTATAATGCTAAATACTCATCTATGCCTACACCAACTCTCAAACAAAAAGGTTGTCTGTATTCTCAAGTTATATTTTTGTGTGTACTCTGGACTGCATCTGTTTTGACAGCATTAAGGACCGTGGACTCATAGCATGATATAGCTTTAGATCTCTTATGTAGGAGACTTAAAAGTTAGACCCTGAACACTCAACTCTACACCACTAATGTGCTATGTGGATATGAGCCACTAATTCTTATGAGCAGCTTTCGAAACCTCATAGATGAATGTTTTAGTGCTGTAGAATTTCTGCAGTGCAGTAGGCTATTTAGGGGTAGATGAAAGCATATTTCAGAGGAGAGCTGCAAGTAACGAACTTGCCTTTCTGCTTGGAACTGAGCTAAACAGAAGATTCCCTGTTCACACAGTCTGTTAATCTAGTCCATTATTTTCTCTCTGAAAATAAGTGATAAGGGACATTGAGAAAAGAAAATGGGGAAAGTATCAAATTATAATTCTCCTAATGTACCATTCCAGCTCACAGTAGCATATTAGTTAAGGCATATTTTCTGTGTTTCTTGCCTGAATGTCTATCAACTTTGCATGTTTTCGTAGGCCACAGAATTTTTGTGATCTGCTCGAGAAAATGACCAGTGTAAATTCTGCTTGTTTCAACAGGGGTCGCCTAGACTTTATCCCTTAGACAAGAAAAGGCTGTGAAGGGAAGGACAGCAGTGCTCAGCTTCCCTCCTCAAGCCTTCCTGCTTTTCTTTCCTTTCATACTTGTACTGGTTTGACGTAAGATAGGAGATGAGGAAGAGACTTGAAAAAGAACTCCAAGGGCAGAATTCATTATGCACGCACAAGTGTGAATTCTCAGGTTTCTTCCTTACCTGGATCTCTATTCGGAGATTAGCCATTAGTGCATGAGCATGGCTATGTGTAATAACTACAAACCCACAAGCTTGAGGACACGAACTAGCCAATAGTTAATAGTTGAAGAAGCTTCCCTTCTGAAAGGGAATTACTCCATAATTGTCCAGGATTCCACAAACCTTCCTTTGAAACATTTATTTATGCTCACTGTCTGATCTAAATTGTAGGCTGCTCTGGTTTTTTTGGTGTTTTGCTTTTTATACAAGTAGAATTTATGGAAACTGTTGAGGTACCTATGATTCTTTAGTTCTGAGGAGTTTTGTCTTTTTGAATAAAAAGGACCCAGTCTCCTTGAAAGTGAAGAACATTAAAAAGGCCTATATTTTTTGAGCACGTTTAATATTAGGGCAAAATCTATGAGTACAGTAGTCCAGAAAGAGACACTGCCTCTTCTGCACTTCACAGTTGTATCAGAAATTAGAGGTGAAAAAGACTGCATCCATTCCATCTGGCTGCTGTTTGCTTTTAGGATTGATTTGCCCCATAGCCTTCCAGTACAATTGCTTCCATGCTTTCATCTCTCACCTTAAGGGACTATGCTCAGACTCAGAAGTGTGCAAGCATCCCTGCAGTCTTAACTGATAATAGACATAAATGCTCTCACTACAGAGTGTGTTTCCCCATGTTTTATCTCTGATTTTATTATGACTTGACTGTGCTACTTCTATTTGTTAATTCTCACCTTCTGCCATTCACAGAAAGCAAGAGAAAATTACTGCAACTTACCACTGTAAACTATCATTATTTGCTCTTAAACAGTGTGCATCATATTTTCTTAAACTCGCCTCATCAGTTTTCTATTAATTGTACTTTTTCAGTTCTTTGTGTCTTTCCACTGTGTTTCCAGCATAGCTCAATGCTGTTTCAATATCATCTCCAAAGCATTTTTGAGGCTGAGCTAATGCAGGTGTATTAGTTTCAGTGTATAATCTAGCTGGATAACTCAAGTATGTCTATGCAACCCTGTGTTGGGTCATACAGATATACCCAACTGGAAAATCATACAATTTACCATACTGACGTACCTAAATTTATTTGTGCTTTGCTCTAGAGATCACTATTAAAGATCTCTGTCTGATTTTGTTCTTAGCTTCTGAGTTAATAGTAGTGATGCATATATTAAACTTTATGGCTGAAACTCAGGGCTACTTTTTATCAACTGGCATCCATCTCAAAGTTCATGACCCTTGCTGGCAGCTCCAGTGGGCAGTCTGTGTCACCCTAAGAGGATACCTGTGACAGATATGACAAATCGTCTTTTGGAGTTGCCTATCTCCCTTTATTTACAGAGGGAATCAAAACTTCTTGGCAAAGCTAAATGCCTGTTTTTGAAGTACTTGAATTGAGTGAATTTAATTCCTTGACTAGAGACTGAACACCTTGCATACATTTGACTGCAATAGTGCTTTTCAGTGATTCACATACATCAAGTCCAAAGCAGTAATTTCCTGCCATTCTCACTGTCTGTATGACAGAGTTTAAGAGTCTGCTCCTAGGTCTACATATTTCAGATTTAAAAGATACTTGACCTTATGTAAAACAAGGATAGTCATTGTGTTTGTTGTTATCTAATGATTCCTTGTCATGAACAGATGAGAGCTCACTTTTGAAATGTTTTTCTCTTATCATATATATTATATCTTATATAATAAGTTAAATACTATTTAGTTTTGTTTGTAACATCACTGGGATATTTTATGAAGGCATATTTATTTAGCATCACTATTATTTATAAAATTCCTTTTCCAAATCAGCTCTTGTGGGGTTATTGTTTGTTGATGTACATTTAAAGTATATGTCTCCATGCACTCACACATATTCACTCAAAATGTGGAAGTACAGTAGCTCTGACATTCTTTGCTCATGCCATCAAACGCAGCTTTTACAGAAGGTTCACAGAAGATGTTCAAATAAAATATTCATTAATCTCTTGCTGAAAGAAAACAGTCTTTCAGACTTGTAAAATACTGTTTGACAGAGAATGACCTACAATCTGCTGCAGACTCATATTTTGATATAAGCAAGAGCAGGAAAGATTTGCTGAAATGAGTGCACATTTTAGGTTTGTCTTTGTACCATTGCAGGATGAGTGGCAATTAGTGGAGTGAGAAGATTTCCTAGTGCTTTTTAACCTGCCTGTTTCATTTTCAAACTTCTGAGATCAATTTAGCAGCAGGAAGTTCTGCAGAGCTATTTGGTTCCAGTTGACCCTGGAGGGGTTGTTGCTGAATGATACTTACTTACAGCTCTGTTTCCATAATGACAACTTGCTGCAATAAATGATGCCTTCTTAATCCCAAGTTCTATTTCCAATAAATTTATAACAATTTCCAGCTTACACTAGGAGGCTGAAAACAAAGTTCTCTGGAGAAATGTTTCACCACAGGTTTTCCCCACCGTATTGCACCCAGCATTGCTGGCATGGTATTCGTAACTTGCGTAATACATTGTCTGGAGCACATATTTTTTCATGCTGATTAACACCATTGTAGTAGAAATCTGAATCTCCTCATGATCCAGTTTCTCCAAACTTCTTCTCTTTCAGCACAGGTTTCCTAAGACTTAAACTCAATATTCTACTCTGCCTTTGTATTTCAGAGGAATCCTGCACATTCCCCAAGGGGGCATGCACAGCCGTTTCAAGTGACACATGCCACTGCCTGGCAGTCAGTGGCTCACTCCAATGACCAAGTCAGGGGGAACAGTGAACAGTACAAGCCAAAACATTTGGGATTGTGAAAGCAGCAAATCTGCTTGTTAAGGATACAGAATATATCTTTTATATATATCTTTTATATATATCTTTTATATTAACAGACCAAGTAGTCTGTTACTTGATCCCAAATACAGTACTTGGAAGAAGCAAATGAAATTATGGGCTTTTTTTTCTGTTCTGCCACATATGTTGTTGTGACCTGATGTGTGCTGATATTCCAGTACCACATGACCATAATGTTTTCTTCTGTCTAACATGGGCATAGAATCTCTGGTTTTGGGAGATCTGTTCCCTGAGACTCCTAGTGATGTATTAGGCCTTTAACCAACTTATCATCTCCAGCTCCTTCAGCAGTTAACAACAATTGATGGGAGCCAAGAATCTGGTTATTCTAATACAAATCCTTTTGGTTATCAGGAGCATTGATTTGACATAATTCCCATTTGTATTATAGACAACCCTTTTCAGTTTTGTGGAATTTTTTGTTTGCCTGTGATTCCTGGAATCCCAGTCTTCTACTAAGTTTGTTTAAACTGAATTTATTCCTCTTGCTTCAGAAACACAGGGCATTTAAAGCAAATCCTTAAAACATACCAAATGCATAATATTTATCTGATACCTTTTACCTGCTCTTTTTAAAGAAAAAATTATTAAAATATTTTAAATTGTTTGCTGCATTGCAAATTGTGTAAGATACCTCACAATGCTTTTCAACTATGAGGGTTTTCAAAAGATTGCAGAACATTTGACAGCCAATAAGGCATTATTTTATACTATTGCTTTTAAGTATCTTGTACTGCAGTCTCTTCTGGAGAATCAGGGACTGAGCAGGTTCTGTTAGAATTAAAGATCTAGGAGTGCTTCTGTCTCAGGGTTGCACAATAATGAATGACAGCACATTCTGTAAATGAAAGAAAATCTGCAGCGTGGCAAAATCATATGGGTGAATAATAACTGTCTTCATACATAGGATCAACAACAGATGAGAAAGAAATTATGCAGCAAGGAGTAAAGAATTGTTTTATGGAACAGAGTAGGAAAAGAATTATGCTGAATCTACATTTAGCCTGGAGGAAATTACCTTTAGCCCAGAACACTGTAGTAGAATCCATTTTTTGATAATGGTTTTGGGTTCCCTTGGTTTCCATCCACCATTTCGCAGCAAGCAAATTAAAAACAAGAAAAAAACACTGTTAGGGGAAAATCTAAAATGGAGAGAGAGAGAGATGGTAATTATAGCTTGCTAGAGGGCTATTTTTCAGTAAATTAAGTGCTTCAAAAAATATTCTGTTATGCAGCCTTTTGAATGCAAACCTTTAGGGAACCGGTGTAAGAAAATAAAGTAAAAAACATTATTTCTCACACCAAACCTCTTAATTTGCCAGCTCTGATGCCTTGTCAGGAAAAATCCATGCTCAATTTTGAATTCCAAGGTAAGAGCCAGTAACAGCATTCCCTCCAAGCATTATAACTGTTAATTACCTATGAAGTGATTATTAAGATAAGGGACTCTAATATGTGAAGAATCAAGTATCAAATCACCATACTAATTGAAAGCAGCCTTGTATGATACAAAAATAATTCTTCAGCCATGTTCAGCATGTTCATGTTCAGCATAAACACCAAGCTTCTTCAGCCATGTGGACATTTTTAATATACAGACTGTTTTTTAAATAGAATATGTTCATACTCCTGTGATTTTTCCCATGCAAACTTGTGCTTAATTTTTAGATTGTATATGCACAATTCTAACATGAAAATGCACATATACTGGAATTAATGGAAGGCACCGACATTCACATCATGTTCTAGAGCCCCTCAGTCAAAGATTGAAGAAAATCTTTAGAGCAAAACCAGAAAAGAACATAAACGGGTCTCTTGAATCTGTGTCATATTCCTCACTCATAAAATAGTCTCTCTTGCATAATCCTACAAATGTAGGAGCAAAAACATTAGCAAGCAAACTTAAAAGAAAAAAGGATGAAATACATCTCTGCTGGAGGACTAATAATCATATTGCAGTCAGTTGACAGATAATATACATTACATATGGCATGAGTGAAGAAGGCTGAAGGATTTTAGCCTCTTAGCTTCTCTGGTAAATCCTTCATAAGTAAATATTTCAAGTGCTAACAAAGTGGAGTCATTATCATTGATCAGGAAATTACTTCCAGTTCTGTTGGTGGAGTTAAAAGTCTCCCAGAAGAAAATGGTTTTTTATTGCTTATTACCTTTCTTACAGCCTTTCTAGAATCAGAAGTAAAATCAATACTTTTCTTACTCTGCCCAGACGAAACTATTTTTCTGAATGTGGGAAATTAAAATCTCACACTTCACATACTGCTATATATAATATAAAATAATACCCAGTGACCAGTAGTATAGAATTTCTAGTGTAGTTTCAAAACCAAGACTAGTATCTAAAAAGCAGTATAAATATAATACTAGATTTGTATATAAAAATAAATGTATACATTTTAATATATAAATATAATATTTGTATTTTATGGATGGTAGATGTTTTAACAAGTGATTGTACATACCTGGTAGAGCCAGTTCCACCTGCTAGTAAAAGACCATTGAACTGTTATTGTTTCTCTTTACTGAAGAAAAAAGACTTATAATGAAATACCTGAGTGGTAGAGCACACCATGTATTGCCAGACATTTAAGTGAGGTTTTTTTATTAGTTGCCCATGAATCTGAAGCCTCTTCATAGTGAATGAGCACCACGTCAAAATTGTTCAGCCATGGAGACCTGGGGGGAAATGCTGGAAATTCTTTGCCTATTTTAGACAGTACAAAACAAAGAACTGGAAAATTAGAAAAAGAACATAAAAAAGCTTTAGAAACCCTACAGGTCATGCATTTTGAAATCAGTTACAGATAATGGAAGTCAACAGAAGAAAAGCAGTTCTCTAGAGAAACGACCCTGGAAGCCAATCATCAGTTAAAGTACACATTTTTTGCCATTTGAGTAGCGTATGAGAAAAGTGTTTCTGAAAAAGAAAAGCCGAAGAGATTTAGGATCAAATAATCTGACTCTGAGCTAAGGAATGAACTTATATTATTCAATACAAATTTGAAAAGACAAAGAAACTTATCAGATTAAATTAAACGAGGAGCGCACAGCATTGTAGATGACTCATCGCAATTCAAGAAATTTATAACAGTGTAGAGGAAAACATAGAGAGCAGATGGTGCAAAGAATCCTCATTGCAAAAGAGAGATCAGCGGTGAGCTCAAGAGCCAGGAACCATCATTCAGCTTAGTACCAATGGCAAGAAATTGCTGCCATTAAAGTGATTAAAAGCCATGCTGTGCTTCTAAGCATTTATTTTTCCAAATGGTTTCATTGGGTAACCAAATTAGAGCTCTCCTGCAGCTTCTGGATTTGATACAACTAATTAAAAGAGCTTCCCATTGATTCATCACAGGAATATTAGAGCAGTCTTTATAAATGGGCAAATAGGATTTACCTATTTTAAAATTTTCCAGTTAAAAAGACATTTCATAATAAATGGATGGGATCTTTCGATTCTAAGTGACTTCTATTCTAGTGAGCAACTGTTCTAAGAAGCTGGAACTTCTTTGTAGAAAGTATTGCTTTTAATAGCACTTCACAACAACTAAAGAAACAGAAACTAAGCAAGCAGCTTCTATTAATTATTTTATTTTGTTTGTGTATTTCTTCATACAATAAATTTCTGACTGCAAAACTTTTCCTTAAAACCATTATTTCCTCTGAGAAAGAGGTAACTTGTGTATGACAAATGTCAGATCATCTTTCTGAACTTATAAGAAGGTGTTAATAGCTGGGTTTTTGTTGCTTTTTCTTCAAAAGCACTTTTTTTTGCTCAGTACCCTTGAACATATGTGAAGATGTTTCTCATACTCACAGCCTTATCTACACACCTTTGCATGTTGATTTAGGGGGTGCAGTGCTGGCACATTGCTCGGGTGTGATACCAGCCTTGCTGTATGGTCTTTTCAATTCGAAGTGCAGTTCTAGTACAGCTGGTTTAGAAGAGGGTTGAAGTAATTTTCTTTAATAAATTTACTCTGAGCTGGGCTATTTTTTCTACTGAACTTTTCTGTTGTGTTAGGGCAGTGTTTTGACATAGACCTACTCAAATAGAAGTGTCAGAGTGATGAGCTCAGCTGAAAACACAAATTGCTCTGTAAATTTGAAAATTGGAAACCAAGTAAAAATGCATCACATGCAGTATATATGGAAAGCTCCTAAAGATTAAGTTGTAATTTGAAGTGCAGTATCAGTAATCTTGACTTTAAAAGCCTAGAAAGGCCAAGAATATATTTATAACCACAGTTTACGTGGTGTTTTCTTTAACATGCTCAGTCATTTTGCAAGGATATAGTTGTCCATCCAGCGGACCCCCAAATTTAGTGAGAAGAAGTGACTTTCTAGGGAAGGTGGCATAGGTGACGTGTGTCACTTGTGAGCTGGTGCACAGTGTATATTAGGTCTATCTGCATTTGTTTCCTGAGAAGTATTTGCAGATTATATGTCAATACCAGTGAGCAACTCAAACAACTGAATAAATAGTAAACAAGTAGATAAAATGTTTTAAAATAAATAAATAAATAAAGTGAATAAATAGTAAACAAATATCTATGACCAGTTGCCCTCACAAATGCTCTATCAATATTTAGCAAATACTAATTCATGTTTGCTAGTTCTTCTTTTCTTTTAAACAGACCTGTCATTGCTTCTGGCTATAAATAGCTGATTTTACCCCAGAGAAATATTACAAGAACTACATTTCACCCTCAATTTCAAGAATAAAACTTTCATTTAAGCTGAAGGAGTAGTTATATGTACTGAGGGATGGTATTTTGGCCCAGAACCAATGAACGCTTTTTAGATATTTATTTGTATATTGTTCTTTTATTTATATGATGATTTATATGAACTTCTTAAAAAGTAGGTTAATCCTTTATTCAGCATGGCAGGGATTATTTTTTTCCTCTCATTCCCTGCCATCAGAGCTATAGTTAAAATGCCCCAAGTACAAGTGTAGGACAGTTTCTTTTGTAAGCTGTTTACTCAACTTAAAACTTCTGGTAGTTCTTTGTCATTTGGTATTCCATATTGGGTTGGGTTTTTTCTCATCAAAGAGGATTGTTCTATCATACCACAAAATAGTTATCCACAGGAACGATTGCTTATTGATGGAAGTTTATTTCCTCTTTTAGATAAATGCACTGTCACAAAGATATCTGTGTGTAGTGTTTCTCCTTTTTCAGAGGAAAACATCTTGCTTTGTTTTCTTTATACTTCGACTGTATTCTCTAATTTATTTATTGTTTTCATTTCTTAAACTTCCTGAAGTATTTACAAGAAAGAAAGCTGTGACATGAAATGTTGTGACTAGAATCAGATACTCAATTAATCTTCCTAGGGAGACAGTTTCATTGAAAAGATAAAAACAAAAGTTATAAAAATGTGTTACTTTTAAGAGGCAGCTCTTTGGAAGCTTAGAAGAGATTAGGATTCATAACAGAGAATGGAGGAGAGCATATAATGAATTGATATTTGTTAGTATAATGACAAATCATGAAAGCTGTGAATCACTGGAAGTTTTTTGTGGTAGCTGGTTTGTTCAGCTTACTCAATTGTCTTCCTGTCTTCAAGATGTGACTGTTTGATTATAACATTTGGGAGAGCCATGCATCAATACTATTAAAGCAGTATTAGTGCCTGGAGGATGTCAGACTTCCTCTGACATGCTTGACGAGACTAATAAAATAAGCAAAGATCATTTTCTAGACTGTAGTTTTTGCACAATTTGAAATTATGGTATAGATAACAGTGCACCCTCTTTTCCATAAGGGATAAAAATCTGGTTTTCAAAATCATCTAGTGCCATAGCAAGATAATTTGGCACTTGAGTGCATACACCTTCATTGGACCCCTTCCAAAAACTGCTGGAAGTGGTTCTTACTGCCTGTACTGCTGCAGATCTGCAGGATTAATTACAGCAGGTATGCATGGGGGCATCTTTGCCCCCACAGTTTGCCTGTAACACAGTCCATGCCCTGCCTGCCCCTGGTGAGCTGAGTCTTCCATGCACACAGCTACCTCGCTGATGGGCTAAAATATCCTTGCTGCTGCCAACCCAGGAACAGCATTCATTGCATCTGTTTATTTTACCTCAAAAAGCAAAATGGATGTACAATTTACACAGCTGAATTATGACATTTAATGCAGATTATCCTGAATGTAGAATTTAATCTCTCTGAAACACAGTTTTGCTCTGGATGTGAAATCCTTGGAGCCAGTGACACAACCTAGTTGCACACAGACAGCAGTGGAAACTGGAACAGGAGCTTATGTCTATCTTTTTGTATATAGTAATTTTTCAAAACTTGGTCTGCACTTTAACAAAGGGGACACTGGTACGTGCTTGATTCTTTAATTTCAGGTTATATGGTTTCCTTGAGAATTGCCATCTGTCATGCTTTCTATCTGAAGGTCACTCTAAGTTACCTTGGATTGATATCTGACAGTAGGTTGAGAGGATAAACCATGTGCTTCATCTTTAACCGGTATTTATGCTTTTCCCTTTCAGCACCCTCCTTGATAAATATGGTAAGGAAGGACTGGGCTTCCCAAAACAGCATTGCCCTCTCCTGGCAAGAGCCGGACTTTCCCCATGGAGCCATTCTGGACTACGAGATCAAGTACTATGAAAAAGTAGGTCTGATTTAGTGTCACCCAAAATCAGATCCTGAAGAGCAGTACGTTTTGTATTTTTAATATGAAAAAAATATATTCAACTTATCACATGATCCTATGTACAATGTTTTCTATATAGATGTTTTACTTTGTACATATTTTTATCATTTTACTTCTGACTTGTTAATGACTCTTGTTTCACATCAAAATCAAGCAGAGCATCAAGCAGGCAGTAGATATACCTACCTCACAGTAACTACATTTATGAACACAGATAAATGGATCATATGCTTGAACATATTTTGATTTATGAACTGTAAAAACTCTGCATTAGAGTGACACTGAAACAATGCAATTAAGATGAATGTCAATGTGATTTAATTTTGCAACATTAAATGAGAGCACACCAGCCTTGCTTAGAGGGTTAGAAAAGGGTTATAAAGAAAGAAAAAGACTGACAGTCAGGTCAAACTTCTGTCAGTCTGTCATAATTATGTGATTTCACACAGTAGTGGGCAAAAGCATACACTGTGAGTAAATGTTCAAGGTGCAAGCACAGCACATCTTGTGAAAGCATAACTTGAGGATTGCATTTTGTCATCTTCAGTTGGCAACAGACCTTGCAGTATAAAATTTAGTGCTAATTAGTGCCTTCATTCCTTGAGACAGAGGCAGGGTTTCTTTGGTGTCTGTGTCTTAAACACCAGCTGAGTCAGTTCTTCCTATTTCTCTTCCACTATCTGAAAGTCATGATGGAACTAATGGATAAGTGAAAAGATCTCAAAGAACAAAAATACAGGTCAAGTCAGGAAAGAAAGCTTTAGGGATGTCAGGCCCTGTATCTGAGAATTTTATTCTGTAGCTGAAATTTTGTGTTGAGATTATGCACCCTTAATGACACAGGGAAAAAAAGCGTAAACTGGGACTGGGAATACATCCAAACAGCTAAAAACACAGCTAGAGGGAGAAGACAGATTGCTTGGAACATTTGGTAGCCAAAACAAGGAAACCTTACTTTCTTAAACTAATGGAAGTCATCAAGGTTGTAATCTATTACCACAGTAAACCACATTATGACTTTCAAATATTCACGTGTTAAGCTACAAAGTTTATGTTGATAAAAACCTTCTATCAGTATCTTCCAGCCTCTGTAAATACTGACTGACATAGCAAATAGCTCTCCTTAAATGTCCATATTTTACTTAGATTTCTCCATCCCATAACAAGACTAGATAGAAAGGCTTCACAGCTTTTTGTTACATAGAGAGCTTAAAGCACTTCTACCCATTTCCACCAAAAAGAACCATATTCTGTGTCTACTGTTTATAATGCATAAAGAGTATTTTTTAACTATAAACTTCACTTCCCTGTTAGATGTGGGAAGATAAATGAAATGCTGGCATCTTCTACCACTGTTGCATAGGGCTGCTTTTCTACCTAAGTTAGTAAGTTAGAACAGGCTCTGTAGCAATGCAATGCAGTAGGGATAATGAAAGACAAACAAACCAGCAGTAGCAAGAATAAGACTGCTTCTTTGAGCAGTGTAGTAGGTATCTGTCAGATTTTGAAGAACTCTCTCGGAGAACATATTCTACAGTAGTCTGCTGATTTGCAGTATTAAATGAGAAAATTATATTTTATAGTACTTTTAATACTGCCTAACTATATTGCCCAAATACAAATGGAATATGTATACTGGGGGGGAAAAAGGTTTCAGGAGTAGATACAGAATGTGAGACTGTAATCTTACAGGCTTGTCTAGTAGCCTCAAGGAGGAAATTGTCAGCATTTATATTCTCAGTTGAAGTGATAAAATAGAAGTGATGTTGCCTACCCACAAGAAATGGGATAAAAATGAAGTAATTTTCTATTGGAGAGCAATAAATTCAGGTGAAGTTCAAAAACAAGCTGAATATGAATATTCCAAAAACATTAATGTCTAAAGTAGTAAATAAAAATGCAGAAAACATTATCTGTATTTATAAATTCACTAATTAGCAAAATAGCATACCTTATGCAGTCCTATCTTTATCCCTTTTTACCTGCAATTTTTGAGTTTCTTTGTTTTGTGAAACTTTGAATAAATCAGCAGAATTTTAAATTTTCATAAAAATTAACTGCTATTTCTTGTAAGCTACCTTGTTGGCATTTGCAAAACTATCAGGATGACACTGGGGAGCATGCTTGCTTTTAATTATAGCCAGTAGTAATTCTACATACATGGAATACATATATTATCATATATGCTCCCAAGGTTTTATTAAAGATATGTAACATTACAGTAATCCATTAGAATAGAATTCTATTTACTTCTTGCCACAAAAGTCACCTGTTGGAATCAGATGAAGGAGTGAGATAAGGTACAGCCTTGTTACAGACTTATACTGAAGCTATGTCCTTCTGTAGGAGTTTCCTAAAGGGAAAGTAACCCATACCAGGTGTACGTCAGGTTGTGTGACTGAACTGGAAAATGCTTATTCCTCTTCCACCCAAACCCTTAAAGTTAGCCATCAAAAATTAATGTTCCCTGAGAGCTGTATTAAGCATGCCAAGCTGTGTACATACCAGCAACTTTATTAAGTTCTCCCACATGGCCCAAATACTCCAGCTGGATTATATTTTCTGTTACACACCAGATAATATATAATTAGTTGAGGCAGACGGTTTATAGAAAAGAGATTTTAATAGGATGTACCCAAGCAATATCCCAGGGCATTGCAATGACATCTCTTAATAGGGAATATCTTTGGAGCAGGGTGTAGGATGAAGAGACTGGCTGATGTTTCTTTGCTTTCTCATCTCTTGATGAAATATACACTAAAGCCAAATCCCTTCGACAAAATGCTTCATTTTATTGGCAGATTCAATTTGCAACTCACGGGCAGTTTTCACATAAAAATTTTAACTCACCTTCATATGACAGTGAATGGACAGGATATGTAGGACGTCAGAAACAACTTTTCTTCTGTTCCTGTATTATTTAGAGTTGAATTAATAAATAAAAGAGAGAAAATAACCGAGCAATAGCGGCAAGGAGGAAATGAGTTTTCCAATGAGATTTTAAAAAGAGATGAAGATCCAATGAGACAGAGAGATAGAGGAAAGCACCAGTTTTAAAGGATTAGAAAGCAGATGACCTTATTAATTTTTCTATAAATCTATAGCTGCATTTACTTAATCTATAAAAGAAGTGATGTTCCTTCTTGAAGTCTAACATTAAAACATACACCACTATTTCTTTGAATGTGAATTAAATGAGCCGTCTTGAATTTTCTGAATAGTGAAATGCATAAGAGATCTTGAGATAAATTACTTGAGAGGTATAATGTGAAGACTTATGACTATCAGTGCATAATATTTTGAACGACAGAATTATTTTTACAAAAATTAGTATGGAAAATTGTAAATAAGAAAGTAATTTTACCTCTTGGAATAGTTTGCCAGCAGCAGCATTCTTTATTTTGAAACCAAACATATTTAGCTATTTAGTAATATTTACACCCTATTATTATGAAGTTGTAGAGGTGTAAAAGTACATCAAATTCCATACTCTGGACTCAGATGGCAAAAAGATATGGCACTCAGTGCATGTGCAGAGGTATGAATTTATGTCCTTGACATTTTTTCTGTATTTTTCAAGGAATAAATAGTCTTGTGCTGTGTTTAGTACCACAGTGAAAACTAGCAGAGTCCTGAGAGCCCTGGGAATGCATCAGACTCACTTTCATGGGTGTGCTTTTTTTCTCATGTTAACAGCCAGTGTAAGGTGTGTGTGACTTCTCCTGGTTTAGGACAACAGATACCTCTCTGTGTCTTTTCCACTAAGGAGATACTTCATTATGATCATCCCATAGTAATTCAATTCTGTTTGGGCTGTATATGATCCTACTTGGGTATTGACTGGAATTTTATATAAACTAACAGGAACATTATGTGTTCCGATTGCACAAGATACAGACATTTCTTATAGGAAGCCACACCATGTGATTCTGTAGATCAGAAAATCCTCTGAATTTCTGGATGACATTTTGGGAAGGTGAACTAAAATTTCTCTTCTGCGGACCTATGTGTTTCTATAAAGTCTGTATTATACATATGAATTTCATTGACTACCAACACCTCTGCTGCTTAGATAGTTAAACTGCACCACTCTTTTCACTTCTGTGTTTTGCATAATGTTTTACTGACTTAGAAGGATCATATTTTTTCAGGCACAACTGTGTTACAATTTTGTAGGAGATATGGACAGTGGGATTGAGTGCACCCTCAGCAAGTTTGCAGATGACACCAAGCTGTGTGGTGCAGTTGATACACCTGAAGGAAGGGATGCCATCCAGACGGACCTTGACAGGCTTGAAAGGAGGGCCCATGCCAACCTCATGAAATCCAACAAGGCCAAGTGCAAGGTCCTGCACCTGGGTCGAAGCAATCCCAAGCACAAATACAGGCTGGGTGGAGAGTGGCTTGAGTGCAGCTCCAAAGAGAAAGACTTGGGTGTGTCAGTTGATTACAAACTCAACATGAGCCACCAGTGTGCACTCGCAGCCAAGAAGGCCAACCAAATCCTGGGTTGCATCAAGAGGAGTGTGACCAGCAGGTCCAGAGAGGTGATTTTACNTGTTCAGCCTGGAGAAGAGAGGGTTCAGGGGGGACCTTATAGTAACTTATCAATACCTGAGGGTACAAAAAGGCAGAGGTAGGACTTTTTAACAAGATATGTGATGGGAGGACTAGAAATAATGGATGTAAATTGGAAGGGGGTAGATTCAGGCTGGATATAAGAAAGAAATTCTTTACAGTAAGGGTGGTGAAACACTGGAACGGGTTGCCCAGAGAGGTTGTGGACACCCCCTCTCTGGAGGTGTTTAAGGCCAGGCTGGACAAGGCACTGAGCAGCTTGATCTAGTGGGAGGTGTCCCTGCCTATGGCAGGGGGGTTGGAACTCGATGATCTTTAAGGTCCCTTCCAACCCAAACTATTCTATGATTCTGTCATTCTATGATTCCGTATTTCTTTTAAGTACCAGGACTTTTCGGTTCAGATTTTGCTTTTATGCTACATTTTTAAATCACGCTCCCTTCCACATGGGTTTGACAAGAGCCTGCAGACTGTGTCACGTTACTCATGAGCAGATGCAGTTAATTTGCTACTGTTGGGGCTGAATCATGTGGGACTGTTGGATCTGAACCAGCATGTGCTGGTTCTTTCTCCAGGCATATTTCATTGTCGCTATACCTACCACAGTATGCTTGATACCCTTGCAGGCTTCCTGACTTTATTTTAAAGTCAACATCAATGATAAGGTTGGGGAATAGGAAAAGGCTTATAAGAACAGGTATGAGCAAGTGTACGAGTATTTCAGGTGCCTGGCCAGCCAGTGAATACTGTCAGCATACAACAGCTCACCGTGCTGTAAGCATTGGATAAGGCGGGCAATTGTTAGCCTTATGCTGTTCATGCACTTTGAAAACTCATAGTTCCTGTAACATTTTTCGATTTTTCAAATTATTTGAGCCATAAGTAGCTCTCTGCTGCCTAGAAGTTAAAACAAGAAACTTGGAAACAAGAAATGCTGGGCTCATGCCATAAAGATTTTTCCTTGCATTTTCAGCACATACTCATAATAGCAAGAACACTGAGTAATTTGGGTGTGTAAGAGCTTTTGGGTAGTAGCATTAAGTAGATCTTAGCTGCAGGAACAGATCAGCATGTTGCAGCAAGGCATCAGGGCTCCAAGGAAGTGCCTCTGGCATTCTCAGCCATTCAGAGCTCCTGGGAAATGAACCATGTCTGGTGAATGTTTTTAAAAAATAATCACTACAAATGCTCTTTGGGAGATAATCGTTGAAATGAAATCTCCTGCCTTATTTTAGCATAGTAAGTGATGTTAAACAATCTTCTCAGTTATCCTATTCTGCTGTTATTAACCTAGTTTCCCAAGGGAAGAGCTGTAAAAGCCTTAGATTCTAAAAAGAGAAAAAAAAATAGATCTCAGAGCTGTTGAAAATGAGAATGAATAATTATGAGACACTCTGACTAGATATAATTTTTGCCCTCAGGAAAGAACTTAAGGACCTTGCAGCAGCCATTATTAATGGCAGTGGTATAATTACTACTAGGAGAAAAAGAAATCTGGCCTCTAAATATCAATTACATGCCGCAGAGGTTTTATCAAAGCAGTTCTAGCTAAGCCCCCTCCATTAGGTGCCTGTTTTGGCTAGTGTCCTAATTGTTGTCGTCAATTATTTAGAAATGGCTTCTAAACCTTTGTATTTAATAATAAAGTAGCCTGCAGAGCTATTACTGTTGTCATTCCTGCTGAACCAAAAAATCTCAGTGAGAAATATAATGCTGTTTAAGCAAGCCTAGTGGATTTGATTTAAAAGAAAACATAGTTCAGTCTCTGCTGATCTTGTGTTTGTGTCTGTAGCCCATACAATTTTTCCCAAGGAAAATTGCATGCATGATGCTTATTCCAGTAACTTCTGGTATATATATAGTAAAAGTACATTGATAGTTTAGCATTAATGCTTTTCAGATTTTTAGAAATGTGGATATAGGATGTATGCAAACCATTACAAGACAATAATTTTAGCACCATGAAGCTAGTTTCTTACTTCAAAGAAAGCTAAGAAACATAAATTCACTGATAGCAAAGGTAGATTCCTAACAGAAGGAATTGTTAAACATTTTTCTAGCTATTCAGCATTTGAACTTTGTAAGAAATTGTAATAAAAACAGTTTACAGACACAGCAAGAGTAATAGTGTTAACTACAGGAATCTACTATTAGTCTTAAGTGTGTGAATAGGCCGAGTAAAAAATCAGATGCAACTCTTCTATAGTGCAGTATGTTTCAGCTCACTCCTGAGGACAAACTCTACATTATACTGATGAACATAATGTGAAAAAGAAATGTTGTCTCTTCATAGAGAATATATTATTTGCACAAAAGGAGGTGTTAAGGTGTTTATCATGTTTAATTCTGAATTAACAGAATAGAGAACGTACTCTTAACTTACATAATTTTATTATTGTTTTGGGTTCTAATGTTATTCTTAACTAGTTTCAGTGTGTTCATCTTTGGGCTTATGTGCAATAAGTTTTAGTAGTATGTGAAGTTGAATACGGTCAGGTACCTTAACATACAGTCCGGAGTCAAACTTTGCATTTGCATCTGCAAAAGCATGGTGAGTTTCATGGACAACATTCTAAATATAACTAGTGTAGTTGCCAGAGGACAATCATCGAGGCAAAAATAATTTCTGTATTTATAAGTTAAATAAAGTGTCCAGGTCTCCTTTTTCCCCAAAACCTGACAGAGTGTTTCCTTTAGACCTTCTTAAGATAAGAACTAGCTTTAAAGTTCCACTAAGTCTTCATCTGTGAACCCAAACTATTTCAAAAACTGAAGCTGGAACAGTGTTTTCATAATACACAAACTATTTACTGTTCATAGATTGTTCTTTCACAACCAGTAAGATGGATTCACAGATTAAATCAAGAAGATACGTACTTTGAGATATAAGTGAAGCTATGCCTAAACAGAGGAATGTTCCAGGATGTTTCAGCTCTCTGTTTTTTCCTGAAATCCTTGATGTGTTCAGAAGATATTCCTTTCTTTGGGAAAACCAGAGTAAGTTGCTTTTCTTTTTCGCTCTTAATTGGAGGCTGCACATTAACCCTGCAG
Organism: Turnix velox; assembly: GCA_013400935.1. Classification (NCBI taxonomy): domain Eukaryota; kingdom Metazoa; phylum Chordata; class Aves; order Charadriiformes; family Turnicidae; genus Turnix; species Turnix velox. The sequence goes on along the minus strand of VZTY01031841.1, from coordinate 243,209 downwards.
AAGAACAGATTGTTATTAGTTTTCCACTTTTAACAATTTTTTCATACTGAAATAGAAGCACAGACACTGACTGTAATATAGACAATCTCTTTTTTATTAAGTAGTGGTGTCCCCAAAGCAGGAGAGGGGAGAAAAATCCAAAGGGAAAGAAAGATCTATTAGAAGAACTTCTCCATTTTTATGGAATGTAATAAGCTATTTCCATATTTAATACTAGTATAATCCTTTTGCTATGTATTAAATAAAAGCTGTGGGGGTGGGGTAGGGAGTATTTTCAAAATTAAAAATGCACATTAGAGGAGCTTTTCATTTGAATGCCTGATTTTGTTAGCCAACTTGAATTCATAGAAAGGGTATGCTATTCAGTATCTCGTATGTAGCTTTGCTAGTTTTGAACGCTAATAAAATCATGAATGTTTATTTTGTTGGTTTAAAGAAACATAATATAAAAATTCTACAGTTTTATTCCTTTTGCTTTTAATGTATTAGTATTAATGGTTTCAAAGTGCCCTTTCTTGATGTTTCTGTCAGGGAGGCTGAGTTAACAACCTATATTATGTACTCCTTACTGAGCTGTTAATAGCTTTAGAGTCTTTTGCAGGAATTCACCTGCTGCTCGTAAAAACATTTATGTTGCTGAAGGAATTCCACCAGGTTGATGAATCACATATTTGCAATGACCTTGCACAAACTCTCTAGTTTAACTGCATATGCTGCCTGTAAATTTATTTTTAAATTTTTCATGGTTTTTGTTGTTTTGAACAAACAAATTCCAAAACTGCAAAAACAGATTATGTGGTTTTCAACTAAAAAAACTTTTTGTGGTATTAGGTAAATTTAAAAAAGGGCACTTCCCTGATACAAAAATAACACCTTTTATCCACAGCAAGAGGGTAAAATCAGCATCAGCATTTTAATTTACCTGTTAGATTGTTGATTTTGTTCTTTGAAATTCATGTTTAACTACTTTGAAAGAGATTTCTGTTTTTACTTTATTGTCCTCTATTAACTCACTTAAGTTTGGAAAAATAGAAATAAAAATAAAATATAAGTAAAAATAATATGCTACATTGTTAATGTGAAGCTAGGCTTAGAATGTAGTCATGATACCAGAGATTTAATTAGTCCTTTTCAGTTAACATTACGAGATAGATGTTTGCTGTTGGCCTGAACTAAGACACACCAAAATGCACACACATGCTCACAAATACACAACTAACATGGCATTTCACTGACTTTTCAATAGTGGTCTTTGTATTTATATCTGAAGATATTTGCATAATGAAAAATGCTACACAGTATCAATGGATTTTCCCTATATATATATATATCTTGCCTCTCATTTATTAATAATATTAAACTGATTTAAGTAAAAGTTTATTTAGTATATTAGATTTTGTATCTTGGAGCCAAAATTCTTCCACCTAAATTGATTTTTGTTGGATACTGTTGAAATCTTTATAAATGTTGTCAAATTTATTCTGCATTTATTAGTACTAATTTTCTCTATAAAGGAATGTAATTGTCTCCATTAGCATGGGAAATATTATCATACAACATTCATATAGGTTTAAATTAATCCTAATGACTTCAGTCATTTATTCCAGATTCACAATAGCAACCTGAATCAATTTTATCTATAAAAGTAGATATTCTTCTTACACAAATAAAAAAGATGGCTTTATTAATATCATAGTAACTCATATGTAACTATGGATTGGTCTGCTTTAAGTATGGTTTGTTTCCAACCTGTTAGGTGTCAAGAGTAGGCATTTTTGTATTTGCCAGGAAAGAAATATTCAGTGGCAAAAGACAGCAAAGAAGTGTATATTAGTCTGCTCATCTGAGAATAAGAGAAGTTCAACATAGACTCAAACCAATCTGAAAATCAGCCTACTCACTTCTCCTGTCCTGCCACTCTGAAAGGTTGAAACACATTTCTAAAAGGAGTTGGAAAGGCTTGTTGCCTCAACAGGGTTTTAATACAGATGTAGTATTTGTTCATTAGTAAAAACAAATATATTACACATAGCAGTTAAAATTTTCCAGCAAGGTGTGACAAACAAGACAGAACTGAATTTTATGCAGCTGATTCAGTGTTGCAGTACATTTTTAGGATTAGTACATTCAACTCATTTTCACAGCTATGAAAATGTATTGTGCTTTTTTGTACAAATAGAACATTGTATCTGTTGTATTCTAGCAGGTCACCATCATTGTAGCATTCTGGAAAACTGAATCACTGCTGTTATACTGAAATTGTGCTTCAGTTCAAAAATGCTTCCTTATCTTAAAAATGTCTTCACATTTCGATGTGAAATAGAAGAACTGTGATTTGGGTTCTGCCAGAGGAGAGTGCAGTAGTTTTTTGTGTATAACACACAAAAATTACGTGATGTTGCCAATGCTCATAATGCTAGATGTAAGATTACCAGCTGTATGTCTCAGCAAATTAGAGATCTTCAAGTGTTTGGGCTATGTCTTTTTACATTCTGGTTTTTTACATCATGCATTGGGACTTTTTTGTTTTTCCTCCAGGGTCTTGTATTTTCACATTATAAATTTCATTATTCATTGACCTACTTCCCACCTGTAACTGGAGGTAGTGTTTCTATGGGATATATTGAGCTTGACTGAACAAATCACTGATATTTGATTATTGATAATTTCTTACAGACAAACCAGAGTATATTCTATGAAACCATCAGGAAGCAGATTTAAAACAAAATGCCTGTATTTCTCAAAGAGACTTTGTAATTAGCCTAAGTTTGTTTTTGAAGCTGCAAGCAAAAATGGTTCAAAAAATAATTAAGCAAATCTGTGGAAGTCCTAGACTTGTAATAAATCAAATGTAGTTAATTCTGAAACCCATTAATCTGCAGATTGGACTGTGAGGAGAATGCTAAGGGAGAAGATGGGAATGCATGGGGAGAGGAAACCTGTACTCCACCTGCACTATGGAGTCTGAATTCTGCAGGAATTCTACAGGACTTGATTCAGAAATTCTAGCTATTAATTTTACCTACCAAATGAATGACTTGGCAATTAGCCCACTGACTACATGGACATAATCACAGCAAAGAAAGTCATAGAAGGCTTCCAATCTGCAATTTCATCATACTTCATCAGTTCCAAATTGAGCTGTATTTGTTAGATGATATATTATCTCATTATGAAGTACACATTATTGTTAGATATCTCAGAGAAAACTGTGCTTTACTGTTGACAGATCACAGGAATGCTTCTGAATCCTCTGAGCAATGTGATGTAGTGGAAGATGCCCCTGCTCACTACAGGGGGGGCTGGACTAGATAAATTTTGAAGGTTCCTTCCAACTCAATACATTTTATGATTCTAGGAATACTAGTTGAGTTGATCTTTACCATCAGTACAATTGTTTGTGCTTGCAGCAGTTCCTTGCTTCTTCCCAACATAATAAGATAGCACAGGCGTGAAAACGAATTCAGTGGAAAAATAAGAAAAATCTTCAGGGACAACTGGACAGGCTGACATTTTTATATCCTGAAGTTAGAAAGAATCCTGGAGGTACTAGTGCAGAAGTTTTCACTGGTAAATATTTTTAATTAGAAAATAAATGTTATCAGAGTAAGCTCATAGCTGCATGGAAGATGGAATTTAATATCTGCACTTATCTGACAATTCAGATCGTGTTCCCTAGCTTCCTTTACTGTATTCTGAATTGCACTCTCTTCCGTCACCAACTTAAGGCACAGATCTGTTTTTATTCTTTTTGATTTAGTCTCTTTGTCGCTTTGATCAGCAGTGTCCTACCTGCTGCCTTCACACCCATTTGGCTTGCTATGTAAGCCACACAGCTTTTGCTTTGCCCTCTTTTCACCTCATTCTGCTGGCAAGAATGTTAACACTGTTTTAGAGTCACCCTGTCCTCATCCCTTCCATTTAATTTTCTCTTTTTCATGGTTGACCTCACATCAACTCATTTCTGTCCTCCCAGGTATATAATCCAATTAAAATTAAATTTGGCTGGATTTTGACCTTTCCATATTTTCCTTATGATTGGTTATCTGTTCTTTCCCTTTTCTTGTTGACAGCTTCACTTTATGTATGGATGAAGTGATGAGAGGCTATCAAAATTTAAAATATTGAAAAAACAAACAGGTAAAGCACACTTTAGTATTCCAGCTTCCCAAGCTGTTACGACTCCAGTTAATTATAAAAGAGGTCAAGAAGGGAAGGGAGAAGGTTACAACCTGAAGTAGCAGATTCCTTAAAAAGCTGCAGGGTTCCTCTCTGAAGCAAATACTGGAGCTGTCAGCAGTTTTCTTTCCAGCTCTACTTTTTCCAGTCAGAGTTTTCATCTTAGTTCAGTCTGGTCCTTAGGTCACTGTAATCACTTTTCTAACTTCAAATTTATTGGTCAGCTGGATACCAAAGGTACAAGATTTTTAGGATGTGTTTTTTTTAAGAATACAAATGGTATCCTCGACATTATATCTATTACTGTAATTTTTTTATCTCTCTATAATACAATAAAATTTACCTAACCCTGTTGATAATGTTTTTGTCTGCTTGTAATTAATACTAGAAGCACATTTTTGGTCCTATGAGTCTTTTCTCTACTATCTTCCAAATATTACTACTGACATTCATGTTGATCGATACACTGCAGGTCAAAAAAGAAAATCATGCACAAAATCAGGAAAGATAAAGAAGCTTTCAAAGACAGTCTTCAAGTTTCCCAGATGTAGTTTAATTTACTGTGATTACTCCTCATCTACAAAAGTGTGAGTAAGATGAGAAGCAAGATTTCACATGGAGCAATAAGCATTCAGAAATCATATTACACAAAATTTTATTGAGAAAATATTTTTTTTAGAATTATATAAATTAGATGTGAGAATAATATAAGCAATATAAATCAAAGGCAATTTCCATAAATTAAATCAATGGGGGCTTTGTTTTTCTTGGAAAACACACATAGTAGGTACAAGTTCACGAGTTAGCTATTATTTTTCTTTAATAGATTGTATTTTAAATGGCTAATAACATATTGACTGTATTCAGTAATCACCTATGGATGTATTTTAATGTGTATCACAACATTAAAGTTTGTCTGACTCTGGAGGTAATTACGTGCCTTCATAGTTCATTCTGTGAGAAAAATAATGAAGTGGTTGGAGAGTTATAATTGTTAAAAAGTCCTACCTTCCAGAACTGTGGCCATTCCTTTAAAATAATGATGCTTCCTCTACAAGTCACGTCCTTCAAAACATCATATCTAGGAAAGGCAAAAAATGTGACCAAATGCTGTTATAAAAGATTATTTTTTACTTTTGGTGCTTTTATTTAAACATTGATAATGTCTGAATCATGGAATCCTCTTAGCTTTAATGTGGTACTTATTCAGCTTTGACATTATGCTTTAGTGCACAGGAGAAAGACCTTCTCCCAGTGGTATATAGATTGAATCTCTATTAGTGTTTCTTTCTGTTGAGTGGTTGCACTCCAGGGAGGCTTACCAGGTTTGTATGGCTTAAGTAAAGAATTTTCATGTTAGGGGACAATAGGTATAAAGTAGGAAATGTATTTGCAAACAGTTGATAGCAAATATAGTTTCTGTGTCGCTGGAGTCTTTCTGCACTCATATATTTGGAAGTTGTAGGTACAAAAAAAGTACCTTTTTCAGCTGGCAAAAGTCTTTGAACACTATTTCCCCAGTGTCAACCTAAGAAGGCGTTTGAGTTACTCATGAAACTCAATGAACTCAATACCTTGATTGTCATTCCTAAAATACTCTAGAGACAGTGCAAATTGCAAGAGTGGTAGCTCCTGGGAAGCCCATTATAAATTCTAAATGATAGAAAATGGTATTTTGTTATATTTTTCAGTTCCTAAAATAAGGACTGATATTATTTTGATTAGAACTACATTTCTCTTTCCCACTGCAATATGAATAGTGACAAACCTTACACCTGAAAATGCCTTAATTTTTATGATGGCTTTTCTGATAAAGCTTATCTTTTAAAGGTTATTTGAGCATTATAAGCAAAATCCTGAATTTCATTTTTTATTTCCATTAATTTTTTTGCACTAAATGTTTTTATATATACTTTTTCTCATCTGTAGCATCAGAATGTAAGCTCTGATTGCAGTATGAGTCTAACTGATAAAAGGTTATCACATTTTGGTTAGTCTTTATCGATATTTCATTACATATATGTGCACAAAGTCATCCTTTCTGTTCTATTTCTATCTGAAGTAGGGTGTGGATAAAATTAGCAAGCAGTGTATTAATATAGGTGTGAGATATGGAGGTTTATTCTTTCTTAATGTCATGAAAGGGAATCCTCTTTCTTTTGAGCATATGAAAAAAATGGCAATACTCATGGTATAAGGTATGAATATTGCATGAATATGACATTCATTAATGAGGTACCTACTTTCAGTATGTCATAATGAAGGTCTATAATCCAATCTGATAATAGCATGCAGTGGAAATGTTTCTTAGGAACGTTTTTGTACTGGAATTAATTCAGGATACTGACTATAGTAGTGCGTTATTTGAGTATTAGAGAGACTCCTTTCCTTTTTGAACCCTCAGCCCCTGTGTCTCACAAATGCTTCTCATATGAAATCTTAAGATCAACATATGTAAAGGATCAGAACATGTCTTGTACTTCTTATTTTATATGAACTCTGAGCCATATATAATGGCCTGCAGTCCTCTTACTGCTTGCATACAATGGAAACAGTTATATTGGTGAAACTTTTCTTTTGAAGATTTTGTAGTAGTTTACATAATACATGTAGTTCTTGACATTTCCCATTGATTCTGGTCCAATCTCTGCCCAGATCAGAGATCTATCACATAGCATAATGTGGTGCTTTCTAGCACACAGACACATCCTTCATTGTGATAGAAAGTATGGGGCATGGCAGCAGGGTTGGTATACATCTAAATTTTGCCACAGCATAAAATCAGAGTCTGGAAAAAGCATGAACTAACATCCAAGAAGTATATCCAAGTCCTTTAATTTAAAATCCACTTTTTAAACCTAGAATCCTTGCAGGAGTAACTGCATACTTTCTGTAGTAAGAGTAAAGCAAAAGATGCCATACTTATCAGCAGACTACAGTAACTTTATTCTGGTTGGGTTTTTTTTCTGAGACCATCTTTAGCCTTCCTGGGAATACAGAAGAGTGACCAATCTTGAGAGCCACCCCCATCAACATCAAATTGTGTCTCTCTGTGGAAAACTCTGGCTTTCCAAATAGGTTGCAGATCTTGTCATTGTCATGAGAAGGGAGTAGTGGCAAAGCATCCACTCTTTGGAGAACTGTCTTTTGTATGAATTTCACCCGAAAAGTCTTATTTCTTTGTGTGAATCTCACCCTAAAAGGCTTATTTCTTTGTGTGAAACATTCACATATAACAATGTGAAGTTTACAGCTATTAATAATTTAGTCTCAAGTTTGAGCAATTTTCTCCTCAGGTGCAGGCTTCTGAAGCTTTTTCTTTTCAAACACACCATGGTGATAGTGTTTAAAGGGAGTAAATTTTACCATTGTATCTTGAGCAATTTCCAACAAATTTTGACAAAATTTCTATTTCCATCCTTTCCTGAAGGAACTTTTTTTATTTTTACCATTCCATCTAATTATTCTGAATCTTTATTTCTGCATTTCTCACCAGCAGGTCAGAAAACATAGTGAATGATTAAATACATAGAACTTGATCTCAAGTGGCAAGGTAATCTAGGTAAACAAATGGCTTACAACTATTTAATCATACAGTAAAATCCCATAGGAGCTGATCTTTTCCTTATCTTAAGGGTTTCAGATCCTCAATAAAAATTTCCAGAGCACTGTAGAGTGTAAAGTCTCTTCCTGCTTACATCTGGGTCATGACAGATAGAGCACGTAGTAGTTATTCAAACTTTGAACTGAAACTTATTAATACTTGTATAAAAGAAGTATTTGTTGTTTACATATCCGTTAATGAACATATCCAGAATCTTTCCTTTACTGAATGTCATGTCTTTTCCTGGACTGAAGTGCAAAAAAGAGTCTTGTATTGATATTGTGTTTAAGAGGCAGGATCACAAGCATCAGGCCTACGATTTTCAGCATGGTCTTAGGATACTGTACACTGTGTCTTACCATTTCAATTTCAATACATATGTATTGACATAGTGACATTGTTATACCATACATGAGGTTAGCTCAGCATGTTTTATGTAAAACTATTTGCTTATATTAGAAAATGAGTATATTGTTCAGAAAATGTTAGGAGTCCAACAGAATCTAACTGGAAACTATTCTCCTGATTATATCTCTTCTATGAACCACAATGATTCCTTTTTAACAGATTGGAAGCACCCTTTGAATAACTTATACAGTACCTCATGACATGTATATGATATCCTATGGTACCATATGGATTGTTAAGCATAGGCCAAAGATGCTTTTGCTCTGGTGGCAGTTTGGGGACAAATCCTGCTGCAATTAAGTAACTCTAGCCTTAAAGTACAATATAAATGATACTGATTTATCAAATGAGGGTTACAAAGGAAAAGAAATAAAGTCTCTCTTCTTTTAAGTCATCCCCTCATGCAGAAGTAACATCAGTGACCTGCCTAGCAAAGCAGCATTTATTTTTCACACCATCAATATGGCTGAGCTCTGTACTACAGCACCGGGTCTGCAGTGTTAATTTCAAATGATCTCTGTGCACCATAATTCTCAGTGATCTCTGCAAGAGCCAGGAATTCTCAGGAAATGCTCAAGATCAAATGCTAGTAGATAAATAAATAGGTGACTTCTTCACAGGGCATTTCTCCTTCTCCAGTGTGAAAGAGAATTTCATGTAGAACTAACTGCACTAGAGCTACATGGAATGGGAACTTATGCTCAGCAGCAGTAAATTAGTTGAACCATGCCAGGAGTTTACAGGCTTTAAAGAAAAAGTTAATTTTTATTTTCTTTTACCCACAGGTCTACCCACGGATAGCGCCGGCATTTTGGCACTACCTGCGGGTAGAAGTGAGTAGCGGGTATTTGAATACTCCCACATCTTTACTTTACAGCTTACTAGTATTTATGGACCTCCTAGTTTGTCCATTGTGCAAAGATAATTAGCTGCCATTCTAGCTGCCATTTTCTGTGACTGTAGTCTTGTATTAATTCCATATTGTTTTGACTACTGTGTAATTACTAACCCAAGTCACAAAGATGAGATATGTTTCTATGCAAAATTAAAGACAAAAATTGAAAACTAAATGAAGGCCATATCATGCATAAAATATAGCACAAAATCGAACTACAGAAAACCATACCTGCACCTCCTTTTATAAACACATTTTACATTCATGTGAAGCTTCAGTTCTGCTGTATCTTTTTTACAAAGTTTATAAAACTCAACTTGATACCGTTTCTCCCCTCTTTTGTCCCTCAGGAGCATGAGCAGCTCAGCTATTCCTCCACAAGGTCCAAGGCTCCAAGTGTTATCGTCACAGGTCTCAAGCCAGCCACCAAGTATATATTTCATATCAGAGTCAGGACGGCAGGAGGATACAGCGGCTATAGCCAGAAGTTTGAATTTGAAACTGGAGATGAAAGTAAGTTTCAATGAAGGGGAAATAAAATCAAATGTAGTAGAAGTAGCTTCTAATTCTGACACAATGAGACATAGTTTGAATGGCTGAATCCATACCAATTGCTTATGAGAAAATGACCAGTGCTATATGATAAAAAGCAAGTAAGCCTCAGCCTCACACTTCTGAACTTCTAAGAAACAGAAATTTTAGCCCAATGCTGCAACTGAAGGAATGTTTTCTTCTGCATAATTTCCTTTTGGGTCCCTTCCAACTGAAAGAATTCTCTGGTTCTGCTATCCTTTCTTTTCTTAAAGAGGGCCTTGCTTTTGACATCTAGAAATAACCTTAGGCAACTTCATGCAAGCTCACAGAACATGGGTTTGGAGTCTTTTCCATGTTTCTAGGATTCCCAAACTCTACAAATAAAAAAAAAGATAACTTTTATATGCATTTCCATCCACCTGTAAGCCAACTAAATTTGCCAGTAGGAAGCTATAAACCTACAGAATGTTCAAGAATTCCTTGATGTTCATGCTCTGAACAATTTTATATTTAAGTTATGCATTGCTCTTAATATTCAAAGACACTGCAAACCAGGTATTTACAAAATGTTTAATGTTTAAGATAAAATTAGGTGAATAGATACAACACTAAAACACTCATTAATAAAATTAATCATCCAATTGTGTATACAATTTTTTTCATTAGTATTTTAGAATTCAAATTGCTTAAGCTGAAGTACAGACTCAAAACTATCTAAGTGTTTTTGAAAGCATCCAGGCATTCATGTTCCATTTTCATTGCATCTTACCTTCTATTTCAAAAGTGTTTTAAGGATAGATTTATAAGTGTTCAATGCTTAATAAGACTTTTTAAATTTTTCTGGATACTTAAGCCAATTGGTTTGAATAGGATTTGAGCACTTGGATGCTTTCAAGAATTCCAGCACATCTGAATTCAAGAATTCTCCACATCTTCTAATGCAATGAATATGAGGCTTCATGCATTCAGGGACATAAATCTTACCAAGAGTAAATGTTACTTAAGCATCTTTTGAGTCTTTATCATGTTTGTTAAAATATAACTTACCCATCTAAATCAAGAATCATTGTGGTTCAAGTGATGTTTCTCGCACTGGCACTGTGGAAAGAAATATCTCCTGGGAGTGAGATTCCACCCAGTTCTTCCCAGCCCCATTTCTCCTTCTCAGTTGCGTTAGTGCAATTGGCTGTGGGTTTGCATGATGAGCAAGAGCTCACAATACTGGCAAGTATTTATTTCCTCAATTCTAAGCCCTCAGTGTTAATCGTAATAAAAAAGCATAAATATGTATTATATAGTTGCTTTTTACCAACATACATTTCTTAGTCTTGTTCCTGACTAAAATTATTTGATTTATTATAAATATAAATCGTTGTGTAATTGAAATGTAGGCAGAGAGATTTGGTTTATAATCAATTGAGATGGAGGTCAAGAGAAATTCTGCAGCTTTTTAAAATGGTGCCTGAGTTTGATGAAGACTTCAGTTTAATTAAAAGTAGTGTGGTGTAATTCAAATATTTATACAGTACTCCTTTAGATATCAGAGAGAGGGGAGAAAGCAGAGTAAATGCCGGCTGTTAATTGTTACTTATTTCAGATAGAAGCAGTACTCAGTAGCAAGTCACATGATGACTTGTAACTCTCCAAATGTTTTACTTCCTCAGTAATATTTTATAAATTGGTCTATTCTAAACTACCAGGAAATATCCAATTATGATGATAATTCATTTGGACCACTTTCATAACATAAGCTTAATGACTGTATTTGTAACTTTTCGAAACAGCTAATGACACTAGATTGAAAAGTAACATCTTTCAAATACAAATATTCTTAATTTAAGGTCCTCCAGTACAGGAACACTCATCATATTTATAGGTAGATCATGCCAATGCCTCTTAATTAAAAAATTGTGGCTTACTTCTAGCCTGATTTTTTTTTTCATTTATTTAGCTTGTATCTTGTGACCTTTTCATGATGAATTGAAAAAAGCCTACCAGAAATCTCTTCATCATCTAAATGTGTGAGGGCCATTTTAAAGGATTCTTTTGTCTTTCTCAGGAGAGATACAAATACTCCCTCTTACTGTAAAAAACCAGGCTTTCTAAACACGGAATCATTCTTCAAAATTTTAATATCCTTTTTGAAGTATGACATCAGAGCCGAGCCTGATAATGAATTAAACTGGAAAACTAAGACTGCTTATGGCATCATAAATAGACGTAACGCTGCTTATCTCCTTATAATTCAGTTTCCTTTTACTTATACATCTAAGCAATTGCTGCCTGAACAGCAGCATTGCCTTAAACAGCTGAATAAGTAGAACACAGCAATGAGTTTGTCAGTAGGGTTGTACTCCAAGATTGGAAAGATTGGGGAGAGGTGTGGTGAGACTTGGAATGCATCGTAATATCAGTACAAGTAAATGTTAATTCGTCCTTGCTGACGTGCATTTATTTTACAAACCAGGCCAAGTCAGTCTGAGTAGGAGTCTGATTAGGCTAGTAGTATGCAGGTGAGATGAAAAATTTCTATTTTCTTAATATTTGAATTTATATTCTTCTCAATTATTTTGGAAGATACCAGGTAATATCAGACCAGGGTAGACTGTTCTAGCTCCCTCCATCACTACCCTTTAGAAAAATGTTACTTCGTGAAAATTGCACATTTCTTTTTGCAGAGTTCTAGTTAGATTTTAATGAATTTAATGAGATATATTGATTTTATATAAAGTTAATGTTTACCTGAGAAAGCTGGGAAGAGTAGAGTCCTTTGAAATCAGTGTTTTCAAGAGAATTATTATCAACCAAAAAACATTTCAAGTCATGTTTGACAAAAGTCCTTCTGAATTTGCATCTGCTTGTAACTGATAGCTGTCTAACAGTAGTGCATGTTACAGTCTTTGCATTTAGAGAGTAATTCCAGGACAAGTTGCAGGGGGACATTCAAGATTGTTCCTTTTACTCTGCTGAATATTGACATAATTAACAATAAATATTCATAAAGTGGGCGATCCAAAAATTGTGTTTTTCTCTGAAGTTGTAAAAAAGTAACGGTTCATCAGTTGTGAAACTTTTTATATAAACATTCTAAAACATACTGGCCTTGACAGGACAGTGCTGTTATGCCTACTTCAGTTCACTGGTTAAAATGCTATTATCTGTGCTACTTCTGTCATATAGGATAAAATTGCTAGGAACACTAAAACATCTTGGTATCATTATTAATGGTGGTGCATGAGGCAGAAAAAAGACCAACGCTGTAGCACAAATAAAATACCAGTTAAATTTTGGGAAGTACCCTTACTTAGTGACAGGTAGACTGAGGCAGCCATTGCGTCTGTTGTTGAACTCTCCAACTTGCTGCAGAGACCAATAAACTGAGCATCTTAAAGAGTGAGAATTTCTGCTTTCTTTGTGAAAGGAAATGGAGTTCGAAAAGTCAGGAGAATTCTTTTCAAGGGAGCAGGGATGTGTGAATGGGTATTGTCAAGACATTTCTTCCACTTTTAAAGCTAAGAAGTTGCCTATGGAAAACTTAATACCTTTGCAAATCATAATAGCTGCTGCTTTTGACTTGTGTTCCTTACTAATATTTTATTCAATCTCTCTGTTTCACCACCTTTCAGTGAAAACACTCCTAACTAAGCTGTCAGGGCTTCATACACTCAAGTGCACACACACGTACCACTGCTGTGGCTGTAAACAGAGGCATAACCTCACGTGTATGTTCTACTTTGATGTAAAGAGTCATGGAATGGTTTGAGACTTTTAAGGTCTAGTCCAACCACCCTGCAATGAGCAGGGACATCTTTAGCTAGACTAGATTGTTCAGAGCCCTACCCATCTGACCTTCAATGCTTTTAGGGATGGGGCATCAACCACCCCTTTGAGCAGCCTGTGTGTTTCATCACCCTTATTGTAAAGATGTCTTCCTTATATCTAGTGTAAAATCTTTGGTTCTTAAATAGATACCTGATTGTGTCAGGAGTACCAGCTGTCTGAGTTGACACAAAAAACTGTGGTCCTTTCTAGGATAAAATAAAATGTATTCTGTAAAAAGCATATATCTCAGGCCAAACATGCTTTAATCTCTGTTTTATCTCTCCTTCTCTGTTTTTCTCTCTGTCTGCCAACTAGGTGTTTATGAAAGACTGTTTTTAGGTTTTGCCTTTTTAAAAATAAAAATTGTTGAAAGCATTCTTTTTTTCTGGAGGAATATCTTTTACTGTATCACTTCAGAGGCCCTTGTGCCTAGAGGAATTTGTAAAATATTGAACAATTTACAGCTGTTAGGCAGTGCAGTATTTTCATGTTGTAGCTTGTTTTTGCAGGACTTCTGTAGAATTCAGGGCATTTCCCATGTCAGGCTTCCCATTGTAAGGAAAAAGTAAAATCAGAAAGGGAACTAGTTGACTTGTTTCAGAAGGAACCTAAGGGGCAAACTAGCATTTGTGCAATGGGGAATGGTGCTTGAGCTAAACCGAGTGATAAATGAAAGGACATGATGATTTTAAATCCTCAAGCAATGTAGACTTTTGCACGCTTCAAATAAATCATATTAACAATGAAAAATTAAAAGTTTCAGAAATTCTAATAAAAAATATGTTTCGATATTTTATGATTTTGAGGACTGTGAAAAATTCATTGGCCTGAAACACTGATCTTGATGAAATAATAATTCCTTTAGCATAGGCCCATATGGTGGCTTTCTTGCATACCAGATCTGCTGAATTCTCACATTCTTTCTTCTTTTCCCCCATCTGTAAAACTCTGTCTTTAACTTTTCATCTTCAAATCATGCTACTTTGAATTTGCCACCAATGTGATTTAGACTTTAGGGTTCTGTACTGCCCGTTCAAGAAGAGATGTCCTGAATCACTGATTCTGATAGAGATCCAATGTTGTTTCAAGCACATGCTCTGATTTTTGCCATAACAGAAAAACTGTCCCAAGGATTTTCAGAAATAAATTGAATAGCTAGTGCAAAATATTTTGGGGTGCGGAGGAGGGTCGCTAGAATGTTCTATGTTTTGAAAATAGTAAAATAAACTTCTGCTTGAAAAGACAAGTAAGTTGGCACATATCTCATATTTAGCAACAGTCCTGCTGGATCCATCTAGTCCAGCTGCTCATTCAAAGCAGTAAGCATTGATCACCTCATTTTAATCCAAATTTCCTTTTACATATTCAGCCATTTGTTATTTAAATTTTATTTCAACCTACTGCATTTCTATATGTGCCCAGAAGGCCCACAGATTTTGCCTTTCCTCTGAATGCCCTAAAAAAAAAGGAAAATCCTTGCTTGGATCTCAGACTGCTTGAGTAGTCTTTCAATTCATCCACTTATCAGGAAGCTTATGTGAAGAAGAAATCTTTTCAAGTGAATGTGCGTGAAAAACTGTCTATGCAAATATTTCTATGCTACTGATGTAGTTATTTTTCCATTTTAAAAGTCTTTTTTAAGATTATCGTTTGATTCCCTCCTATCTTTTACGTATTTGCTCTTAGACTGCTGCCCATCAGCTCACTGGGGCACAGCAACTGCATTGTTGAAAGTATAAAGGTTACCCTAATTGGACTTTATTTTAATTTCCTATTGTTCTTCATCACTGTTGTTCAAAATGCCTTTTAAATCCATCTGACAGCCCGTTCCTTCCTGTTAGAGCTCCAGTTCTCACCATCCACACTTACCTATCTTACAGCTACTCAGTATTATCTGTCTAGCTGTCTTTCTGTCAACTTTTTTACCTTTCAGTCTGCTGGAAGGACCACTGCCTGATAGATGTCAAATTGAAATAATGAAAGGATGTAACTTAGAGACAGTAGTGAGCTGTCATTAGGACTTCCAGCCCTTTTGTACCAAAACCACCTTTTAAAAGATTTTGAATAAACTGTCTCAAAGGGAATAGAGGAGAGTAGAGCTGGAAGGTTTTCTCGGTCTTTCATCTCCTTGTACTGTGACTAAAACAACTATACTGTTTCTTCCAGTTTACCCAGAAAGGAAATGAAGAAGCCTTGGAATATTTCCCTTTGGCCTGGAGAAGAGGGAGAGTGCAGCAGGGAAACTCCACAAATTTAGGTGAACAGCCCAGAGAGGATTTGAGACAGAGCACTAATGTAAAGAGTTAGATATAGGGGACCAAAATGACACCAGGCTGGATGCAGACTTCAGTGGACAGTATAGAAACAACAGAATGCTCATTTTAGCCATGGATGCTGGCAATTTTGTCTAGCAAATGAGATTTCTGAAAAAAAATGCTATATTTAAATGTAGTACTCATATATATATGCACATACAGAGGGAAGAAATAAGATTGGAGGTACTTGCTTGGATTTGTTTTGAAGTGAGCTTTTCTGTCTTTCATAATCAAGAATAGTCTTGAGGAGAGAGACTACTCCAATATGCACAGCTGTTGGAGAGGAAAAATTAAGGAAGGAAAATCTGAATATGACCAAAAATATTCAAGAACGTGCACAACAGAAACAAAACATGCTAAAACTCTTATTACTTACAACTTGAACTTTAAGACGAAGCTGGAGAAATGAGAAAAGAACTGAGAGATGGAGGGACATGCTGAGTTTTATTTGGAATGACAAAATGAGGTAAAAATTTCAATTATTGACTGTTCCTGATTTCTATATTCTCACTGCCTAGATAGTCTTTTAGGGAAACTTTACCTGCATGTGAGCAGTTAGTATATGTACATATACCAGTGCTTATATATGTGTTGCTCACTGCTCTGAGCCTTTATTGATCACTTCAAGCAAAAAATAAGTATTTCCATCATTTTGCCTTAGTTGCCTCTCTGTCAGTTTTGAACAAATTCCCATTTTTCAATTTTACTTGTCTGTCATTTAACATTTTTATCTGACAAGTAAATTAAGGTCATCAAGAAGTTTCAGTCTTGAAAGCCCCTTATAGCGATTTAGCTACTTGAAAAAAAATCCTAATATATTGAATCTGGCACCTCTGTTAACACAATAAAATACAAATAAGAGGAACAGAATTATCACTTTTTAAGTATATACAGTCTCAACTCAAAATCATACTGCTTACAGGTGGAAAGAACTAAGTCAGTCTGGAATTTATCCTGTTCATGAATTTGACTCTGGTTCCTGATGGAAAGTATCTGTTATTAAACTGATAAATTGCATTCTGTTTCAGCTAAAACAAGAAGAAATAGCATAATCAATTTCTTCATCTTGATAGATCCGTAGTACTGCTTTGCACCATGAAATTATTACCTACATTTGCACCTTTAATACCCACAGATAAAACCCCTGGGTTGTCTCCTTAGCAATGAATGTCTGTTGAAGAAAATCACACCTAATTTATCTGAGCCTGCCTAATTCATTATTTTTGTATACCACTTTTCCCTATTAAAGAGGGAAAAAGGAAAGGGGGCTACATTTTGTTTTCTCACATCCATTGCATAAATGGGCAAGACAGACTCATCTAAAACCTCCTCCTCCATTTACAACTTCAAACTGTGGCTGTCCATAGTTATCATTGCAACATTTCATTGCACAGCACCAAGAAGTCTGAAAATAGTATCCAGCATTAGATTTGGAGAGCCTGTTTCTATTTGCATTCTCACTTCNTTCACAAGGAGCAAGTGATAGATCGAGAATAACCTCCTCCTCCATTTACAACTTCAAACTGTGGCTGTCCATAATTATCATTGCAACATTTAGCACAACACCAAGAAGTCTGAAAATAGTATCCAGCATTAGATTTGGAGAGCCTGTTTCTATTTGCATTCTCACTTCTGTGTTGATGTTTATGTCTTATTTTTCCTACTAAATCTGACCTTGAGGAGTGCTTCGCAATTCAGAGCTATAATCTGCTCTCATAATATCTCTAGATACCATTTTGTAGATTAGCTATTCAGTGAGTACTTGCTACATCGTTTATTAGAAGTTGTATAAATTTAACTTGCCTATGGATAGCTTATGACTATGACCACAGATTACAGTTGTAATTTGTGGCCAGTGCATATCTCCATTAAACTATATGGATAGAAGTCTAATGGCAGAAATTTAACAAGTTGTTTCTGCCGAAAATTTGATATCAACTACTACTGATTTTGTTTGCTTTACTATTACAAAGCCAGTTTCCATTGCTAATTTCTAAATCGCTCACAAATATTATTTTGGAGCCAAATATTTTTCTTGGAATCAGCATTTTACAAGGCTTTGCGCAGCAGTGTTCACATCGTATTGTGCTACATCAACTGCAAAGAGAGACAACATAGCCTGCTGAGCTTTCTCTTTGCAGCAAACTAGGTGATTTTGCAAGTTTAAAAGAAGTCAAAGTTGTATTTTCTATGTTGACTACTGCTGCCAGAAGTCAGTGAATAAAATTATTTATTCACCTTTCAGGAAAATGCTATCTTTTGTCATGGAAAGAGGAAGTGTGAATTAGATAAACATCATGTGGTGAAACTGTTCAAGCGTACCTGAGTTTTAGGAATAAAACTTTGGAGTCACAAGACAGGAGACAGTGAAAAAACTGAACCTAATTCTTTTTCTGCTCATGTAGTAAGTACCTGGACAGTTAGAACCAATGGAACTGTAAGTAGGTACTTTGTAACTGTAAAAAATTTGTGTTATACAGAATAAACTCATTAAAAGAGTAAGTGTCTAGAGACCAGACACTTTCAGGTGTTCTTTTTTAACTCCTAAAAAGCAGAGACAAAACCATAAGGCATAAGAAAATAATTCTTTTTTCAACTACAGAATTGCAGATCACCACAGCATGTTATGGATAAAACAGTTTTGTGACAATAAAATATACACCAGACGTACAGAAGTGTGTGTGAAGCTAGACATTAGGTGTGTTTTTTCTGCTTTGCTTTCTCCTGAACACAGTTTATTATCTCTCACATACTCTGCTGAATTCACTGGGATGGTTGGTGGAGGAAGTTGTGAATTGGATGCAGGCTTAAGTTAAATAAAACTGAAGAAAAAACATGTTCTAGTTATGTGTTCAAAATCCTGTCATATTCAAACTTCAGTAAATTGTAAGTGTCTGATAATGACTGGCACACATCTCCCCTTCATTGTTGCTGAGAAATGGATTAAGGCTTTCACTTGACAGGCACATTCACATCTTATGTCCTTCCTAAGAACCAGGGAAATTATTACAGAGTCATTACAATGTTTAACCAGTGAAATGTTATTATCCTTTCCACAAGAACTCTGGGTGATGGAGATTTAACCTCTTTTCCTTGTGCTTCTCTTTCAGCTTCTGACATGGCTGCAGAGCAGGGACAGATTCTTGTTATTGCCACTGCTGCTGTTGGTGGATTCACTCTCCTGGTCATCCTCACCTTGTTCTTCCTGATCACTGGGAGGTAATTTGCACTACAGTCATACAAAACTAGGAATTTAAGAATAGCAGTTAAGTCATTCACTGCATTTTCAGTGGTGAAACAAGGGTTAAGCATAGCAGAGTGAATGTCCTCTTTGTTCACCACTACATATACACACCTGTTTATTGTGAGAGCTATTTTTGTTAAGACCCATTTTGGAGAGCTAAGAAATTATGAGAAGTCAGGGAATAACTTGTCTGTTTTTAAAAATAATTCTGGACCTCTTACCTGCAGAGTGAGAACATTAAAATAAAATGTACCTGCACCATCAATGCTCTTAGAACCAAAAAATCACAACATTTTTTACAAAATCCACTACCTGTCAATTGCAAAGCCTTGAAACTTGCTGAAGGCCCTTGAGTGGACATTTATTACTTTTTCTGTATTAAATCTGTAGGAAAAATCATTCACAACAGTACTGCCATGGATCAAAAAGGCCTAAGAGCAGACTGGTATGTTGGGTAAGGGTGCTGGCTTTTGAGTAGAAGAGTAGGGCTCATAGCTCTTTCATCAAGCTCTGCAAGGCAAGTTGTTGGAGTTCTGATCCCTCTCTTCCCTTTTCCCATCTCCCTCCTTTAGACACATAAATCAGACAGCAGAAAAGCCTCCATGTGAGGAGGATTCTCCTTGAAATTTCCTTCTTGCCTGGCTTGGGGTAGGATTCTGTACTATTCCGGTCTGGGAGTCTGAGAGCCCACTTAGAGAAAAGATGTTACACTCCTCTCTGACGCTCCTCTGACTCCTCTGTGATAATGATCATCACAGTTGGACCTGATATGAGTAGACAATGCTGCACTTTCAGATTTGTAATTAAGTTTCTGTTTGGTTGGTATAGCATCACCCCTGGCTTAAAAAAAAAATAGAGGTCTTATCAATGTAGGCTGGAAGTTTTATTTGCTCTACCCCAACAACCAAATGTGGCACTAAAGTAGCAACTGTTATGTAAATTTATGTTCTCTCTGCTAAATACTAAAAACAGTAAAGTCTAACATTCTGCTGAAGTTAATGGAAGCAGCTAGCACTGGAACATATTGTGACCTTAGATAATTTTAGAAACTAAGTAAATATTCCTGTAATTACTAAAAACACTGGCAAGCAGTAGGGTTTTTCAGAAGAAAAGAGAATTTTTCAGGCAAAGACAAACTTTTGGGGAAAATCATTGTGTGGAATCCTTACATGGAATTCCGAAACATGACTCAAGCACTTCAAACTCAGGAATTTAAAAAAAATTTAGAAATAGGTTTTGTTCTGTGTTTATTCCTCCTATTAGGGAAGTCAGAGATTCTCTTGGCTTTCTAATGTCTTATTCAATGGGACTATTTCAATTATGTAAGATAAGAATTTATTTTGTAGTGCTCCTTAAATGTAGTGATAAGAGTGTTTTCCACGAAGACAGTTTCAGAAAAATTTGAACAAATATTCATTTTACTCTAGGACTGGAGGAAAATTTCTGCTTGAAAAATGGGATTGATACCTTGCATATGTGCTCTGCTTCACTGTTTAGAATTAGCTTTTTGATGAGCAGTTGAGGCACCAGGCTGCTAATGAGTCTCTTCATAGTGGAGAGGCTGGGTTAAATGAGCACCTTCCTCTGCGCTTTGATGAGTGATTATCCACCAAGAGCAAGCAGGAAGCATGGCTGGAAATTGCAGATAGAAAAATGAAGGTCATAGAGACTTCAAGGTGTGGGATATGCAGCGAGATGAGACTCTCAGCTAAGTGCCAGGAAATGTGGTGTTAAAACTCAGTGTGATTTAGTCTTATCATTTCAGAAATATTTCTTCTCCAGTTGTTCTGTAGCCAACAGTGGCTGGCAGTCTCCTCTTCTGGAGACTGCTCAATGGCTTCCTTAGTCAAGCCTTGGAGCCACGTGCCTGCTTAAACGGATTGGACAGGGTTAAGGACATGAGCTTTTGACTGTTCCTATGGGCAGACTCTTTAAGTGTAAGACCCTGTGTTCAGTGTTCTTGGCAGCTGGCATCCAACGTACCAGTAGGTTGTTCAGGTCCTAAAAATGGCATTGGCATGCTTAGTGGTCCCAGCAACTGGTGTACAACCTAAAGATTTCCAGGGAAGCTGAGAATCCACTGGTTACTCTTTCTCACCAGAAGGATACATAACTATAACAACTTCCAAAGTCTCTGCCCTTCAGGTGTTCCATCATTCTTTTTGTAGCAATAAAAGATTCTGTGAGTGTTCCTGCTTTGTTTCAGTAGTTTAAATGAGCCATTGAAATGAGGTGGTGTGTTCACATATTTCTCATATGCCCACTGTTAGTATTTTACTGGATATACTGTCTATAACTAATTTTAATTTGTAAGGTTGGTAATGAACACATAGAAACCAGTAACTTTTTTCAGGCTGATCTTGGAACTGAATGTCTATACACCAAAGCACATGTCAACATGCAGTGCTGCTTTCCACAAGGGACAGTGCCCTAACAGCCCTTAGCCCTTAGTCTAACCTGTACAGTAAAATATTTCCCTCTAAGTCATTCTTCTTAGGCTATTCAGTGAGTGAGAAAGAGCTTTAAGACTTTGTTTTCTTCGTGACTGAAGCAGTTGTGCCTATCATGTGACCCTCTAAATTAGCATTAGCAGTCCTGCAGGTAGGCAGCATAGAGGCTGGGAGAGATTTCATTACAGGAACCCTGAAAGCTTTCCATGAGGCACTTTTCTTCAGCATTGCATTGTCAGGTGAGGTTGCTAACTATTCATAAACATACTCCCAGGCTGGTTTTGTTTGCCAAGAATTTTTGATTTTATAGCAATCATACAGGCATATACTAAATCAGTGAATTCACAGGCTACATATTGTTTATCCTATATGGTAGCTGCCATCTTAGAAGAAATAATAAGTCAGTGCCTGCCTCAGGCAGCACAGAGCTACTCAGGAAAAGAGAGTGGTCCTGACATGGAAAAATATTTTCTTTTTTCATGAAACGTAGTGAAATTGCAGAGATTATTATCTTAGGAAGAAAATGCAAGCTTTTTTGACCCACTGGTCAGGATTCTTTGGAGGAGTCAAATTGGGAAACAATGTAGTGTAGCAATCTTGACCTAAAGTTGTCATTTTCATACTAAATATTCTATCTTGACAGGTGATCTCATTAATGTCTATAAATATGTAAAGAGTGAGTGTCAAGAGGTTGGAGCCAGGCTCTTCATTGACCTCCAGTGATCGGACAAGGGGCAATGGGTGCAAATGGAACACAGGAGGTTCCACAGAAATAGAGAAAAATCATTTTTACAGTGAAGGTGACAGAATACTGGCACAGGCTGCCTAGAGAGGTTGTGGAGTCTCCTTCTCTGGAGACATTCAAAACCCACCTGGACACATTCCTGTATGACCTGGTCTAGGTGTCCCTGCTCTGGCAGAAGGATTGGACTTGATGATCTCTTGAGGTTTCTTCCAATCCCTGACTTTCTGTGATTCTGTGATTTATTATTATTTGTATCTAATTTGTTAGTAGTTCTTTATGTACATTTTTCTCTTTAAATTAAAAATTAAATATATATTCCAAATGCAAAAATTTTGGTTTTCATAGGATAGATAAAATGTATTTTTTAATTAAAATCTTCACTTTTTTCTTAAAAGATGCCAATGGTACATAAAGGCCAAAATGAAATCTGAAGAGAAAAGAAGGGCTCATTTGCAAAATGGAGATTGTAAGTAGTTCGACATTCAGTTATACAATGTCTATATAATGTTTAGAATTAAGAATGCTCATTGTTTTATGTACACCTTTTGCCCTCAATGTTTTAATCTGTCCATCCTTATTTTTTCACTGTAAAGGGTATTTATTTTCATTTGTGTGGCCTTCTGAACCAAGGCCTGTCAGTGAAATCTGAAAATTTCACTGACATTTTTTGGTATTTTGTTAATAAATTTTATCAGTTTTTCAGGGATATTTCTTGGAATTCTAAACTGGTGTGGACTATATTGATTTTTTTTCCTCAAAATTTAAATCTTGAAGACTCTGCCTTATTTGTATCCAGTCCTCTTCATCTTTTGGGATTTGCACTTCCAGCCACTCAAGGAATAAAGGGTGGAAGCAGTTACCTTCCTTCATGTTCTTGCTCAGTATGAGATAAAACCCTGTCATTCTCTCATGAGCAGCATATTAGTTTATTTAGTTTAGTGTAGCTACTTAGCATAAAATACTAGCCTTGCTGTTTGTTATGTTAGAGTAGATATTTAGCATCGTTATTTATTCAAATTCTTTTTTTTTTGTCATTTTCTGTAACATCCCTGGAAGTACTATGATCAAGGCAGAAGCTACATCAACCAAAATAAAATCTTTTGTCACGTGACACCTCTATATCCAGTCAGTTGGCTCTTTATGTCATGGAAAAGGACACATTTTTCCCATAAAGGATACTTCCTAGGAAGATTTGCTTGTCATTTGTTTACAAACATGTGCAGAAGGGGAAGAAAACAGAACTGTTCTTGTTGGAGAGTTTGATCTATGCCTCTGCTACCGTGACTGAACTTGAGAAGAACCTCAGTGTCTTTCAGGGTGCAGTAGATGATGCCTATATTTCATGTTGACACAAAGATTCGTCTCATAGATTTCTCATTCATTTGCAGTTATCTCAGCATCAGACTTGAAGGGGCAAGTCTCTACTCATATATGCACTCCACAGAACCAAGGAGAGAGTGGAATTACTGTGATTTACCCAGGAGCTAAGACAGTGTTATCAGCAATACTCCTTCCATTACATTCAGAACTCAATGCCTCCATCAAGAGTACCTTCTTCATGCTCCTTCAGCTTCCTGGCTACTATGCATTTGGTTCCTAGCATCTCAACTTGAAACAGTATGTGAGGCTGCACTGTTGGGTTCAGTATAGGGGTGACCTCTACAAAGACTGGCTGAATGTGCACCTGTTCCCAGATTAGCCATGTTTTGCATCGTGTACTTCTGCTATTTGTAGAAGACCTTCTGTTCATCCTCCATCTCTCCCTTGGGAAGACAGTCTGCTGACTTGGAAGATTTCAGGAAATGAGCTCTGTGAAGGGAGTTAGGAACGGGTCTGCGATCTTGCTGATAATATCCCATGGTGTCTGCTGTCCTCCCCATTTCTGTGTGATATGCTCTATCAGCAGTAGTCCAAATGGCTGTTGCATACTACTTAATGAAGCTCAGCCACATTCATATGTCCTGGAAATACGTTCTTACCTAATGCATTTAGGCTTAAGGAATAATGAGCTGCTTCAGATTCAGCTACTAAGTGATACAAGGAAGAAGGCTGAGAGGTACTTCATTCTCTTATAAGTGATTTTCTGGACCCAGCTGCAGTACACTCCTGTTGATCTACGTCAACTTCTGTTAATGAATTGAAAGTTTTCCATAACTTAATCACCACATCATAACAGCCTAAAAACATTCCCATACAGATAGTTCAAGAGAAACACTAATTTCTTGGGCATGCTATACCCAAGAACACGAGATATATTAGTAATGCCAGAAAGTGACGGCTTACTAGAGCCTGCCAAAGCAACCTGGCACCAGCCCACTATTTCCACAGTCATCTCCAAGTAAGCAGACAGAAATTATCAAAGCCTTGTAAATGTATTTGGATGGTTTTGTTCTCATCTCGCATCCAACTCCCTGGTTTTTCAAGATGGTCAGAACAGAACAAAGTGGCACAGTCCTCCAGAATCCATCCTCAGAGAAAAGGATCTCAATGATTGGACCTGTTTGGCAAAAGGCATGTTCAGCCATCCACCTGTAAATGAAAGGAGCAAATTAGAAATGACTGTTTTCAAAGCAAAGGACAGATTGCCTGAATTACCCAAGGAGCAGCAAAGAAATATGAACTGCTTTCGCAGTAATCACTGTTAGTCTTCAGGATGTGTTTTTCCCATATCTTTGAGCCCACACTTGGTGTCTCTGTAGACACCATTTCAAGTGACCAATTCAGAGCTCAGTTTCTCTCAGAACTTGCTGCATTTTCCAGATTTACCAGCTGTACTTGAAGCATTCCCTAAAGATGGGAGCTGAATGCAGAGATGGCAACCAGCCTCTTCAGACTGAAATACTGAATAGCATTTGTAAAGGAAATGTTTACAATAAATAAATGAACAAAACTTATTTCATCTTACCCAAAATAACATTTTCATCAAAAATTTTCATGGAAACAGCTAGGGCTGTTGTTTTTTTCCTGAGTTTACAAAAGCTTTATTATCCTCTTCATTTTGTTGCCTGAAGTGCTCCACCTCAGGACAGAGACCTCTGAGAGAGACAAATCAGCAAAAGAGTTTGATACTGTCTTGATTGTATACCAAAGACTGAGTTTTCTGAAGGACTTTCACTGTTCCTTGAGGCATGATAAACTCTGGAACTGGTGTAGCTTGCAAACCTGACAATAAATAGAGGTATAAATAACATCTGGAGAACCTAATACATAATTCCTCCATTCTTTACACTACGACTTTGTATCAGTTATAATTGCAAGATGAAAGGGTGTTTAACAATGCACTTCAGTAATCCTGAGGAAGTGTCCATGCTTTCAGTTATCCAGAATATCACAGGATATTTGAGTAGGGTCCAGTAGACCCGGTTGACAGTTTCAGCCAGTTCTTTGGTAGGCTTTTGCTGGTGTTTGGCTGGGCAGAGGTTTATCCTCTATTTATGGCGTTGTAACAACCAGCTCTTTAATGTCTTAGAAGCCTTGCCAAAAAAGACACTTGAAGGATAAGAGGAAAAGTTTAAATACATGCCTCCTCAATCTTCGAAGGCCCTGACACTGCTAGCAAATGGGATAACTTCTACGGTTGGTTTCTGTGAAATCAATAGCAAACAATAATTTGGGGTCATTGTCCTCTTCTGTTGGGCTATGTGGAACGTTAAATATGGTAGAATTAATATATTGTTTCTAATCTCTTAAATTGTCTAGTCAACCAAAAAAACCCACAGTGTTATTTTTACAATGCACTAATGTGAAAGAATGTTTGATTCCTAGTATTCTCACTTTTTTGCAGTACATTTCCCAGGACTCAAAACATACATTGATCCAGACACGTATGAAGACCCATCTCTTGCCGTCCATGAGTTTGCAAAGGAGATAGATCCTTCAAGAATTCGTATTGAGAGAGTTATTGGAGCAGGTAAAAGTACATCCACTTTAAAAGTGTTTAGATATGGATAGGCTGCTTTTCTCAAGTCACCATGGTAATACAAGTCATCACATTTAGTGCAAACCATTGACATGTTTCTCTGATAGCACCAGTTCACTCTGAAGTGTTGTGTGTATGAGGTATTCTATTTGTCTAGTATTTCAAATTTGGTTATATTCTGATAAGATGTTCTTGAAAGGCACATTCTTCAAAATTATATGTTTGTCCCAAACCTTTTTTAGGGGTCTAACAATTTTTTTTGTGTAGAGTTGGGGTTTCATTTGTTTTGGTTTTTTGTTTGTTCCAAATGTATTCAGAACACTGTGTCTCTCAGCATTCACCATTTAATGCCACATACTCTCTTGTCACTGAGGGCAAGATCACAGTCTCATTCTAGGGAGAGATAAAATTTGGAGTCTAGAATAATGAGCAAAAAATAGTCTCAAATAGGAAATCAGAGGGTGTGCAATGGCTGTGTGGAGAAGGATCATGGGCAGAGAGGGGAAGGAGGAAGCCCTGATGAGAAGGTATAGACAGCATAAAAGGTGACAATATCACAGAAAGGGAAAATACGAGAGGTAAGAGTCTCTGTCAGAAATTGTGATGAATACAGAAACAGAATCTTGAATCTCAAATTTCATTTCCTTCTACGGAAGACATTAGTGTTATACTTGTCTTCAGTTCATGCTATTTGGATATTTCTCTGTGTCCTTAAGATATTAAGAGTGACTGACTTGTGTAAATCTCTATCTTAAACATACGATACTAATTACATAGCTATTTTGGATTCACATCTCTGTAATTTTATTTCAGTGCAATAATTAGTATTTATCATATACCACTGCCCTTCTTTGAGCTATCCATCCTGGACTTTCCTTAGCAATATTATTTTATTATTTATTAAGTCAATACCCACAAACAAATGCTTCTTTTTAACCTTATTAGAGAATGCCATCAAGAACAAACTAAAATCATGCACAGTACAGCAGACTGCAAAAATCAAGAATTACATCATAGTAGCAAGCATTGTCAGGAAAATTACTGTCAGTAGACGTATTGTGATCCTCATTCTTTTTTCTTTCATATATCTTAGTCACTGAACAAAGGAGAGGTATTTTTCAGTTGAGATCCCTTATTTCTTGATACGTTACTTCAGTGATAACAATGTCTAAAAACTGATTTATGCACTAGAAAATATCACACAATAATATAGAAGTAAAACCTAGTCTGTTAACAAACAGGAGAGAAACTATAGACCTGAAAGAAAGCGAAAATTCTGTTTCACACTGCAGTGCAAATTGCTAGAGTACTTCAGAGTTTACCTAATTGCTTACACTAGATATGTAGCTGACACCATGCATCATTGGAATTATGAGCTTGAGAGAGCCCCCAGAGGGCTGACTTTTGCAGAAAACATTCTATCTGATTTTTTTAATTTCTTCCTTTTCTTCAGTCATACTACAGATATTGATGTCTTAGATTATAAAGCATATTGAACTGCGTTAAGCACTGGTGTAACTGCTGATTTCAAAGGAATTTAATACAACAGACAAGGACTGAGCTTATTGATTTTAGTTCAGATGAAAATTGTGTCCTTATTCTCAACTTAATTCATTTATGAAAATTCTTTACTCAGCTTCTTTGTCTCTTTTCTTGTATGCAAGATTTTTGCCTGCTTTGATCTATTTTATTTTTATACTTTTTATCTTCTAAAATTTCTTGGATAATCTGCCATCTTCAAAGATACTTGCCTAGCAGGACATGCAAAATTGTTGCAATGAGATTCAAACCCATTTCCATGCAGGCAGGATACAGGTTAAATACCATGCCTGAGGAAAGGAGAGTACGAATCCTCACAGAGTTCTTTGATAGATGCTAGAGGATGTAGCATATCACTAGAATTCACACTAGTCCTAAAGCTTACTTTTTACACTTTTGTCTGATTATATATTAAGTTTTGCAAGTAAATATAAAATGGATTTCTTACTATAGGAGAGATCTTTTAAAAGACATTAATAATTTTAACCTAAGTGAAATAAAAATTAAAAGTGAAACAGAATATTAATATATTTTTCAAAATAAAGCATAAAAATCCCTTAAGTGAGGAATTGATAGATGCATTTCCTAACTTTGATGGCTTGAACATTTTATTTTGTTCAGTGATTTTCATTTGGAAATTCTATAACCTTTAATTTTTCAAAAAAAGTTTATTTCCATTTCTGAAGTAAAAGGTTTCATTTTGAAAATGTCACTGTGAAACACTGCAAATACTTCGAGCTTCTTCATGAAGGAATTCCCAGAGGTATTTTGCCAAGTCTGTATTAAAAGTTAATATTATCCTCTTATTTCCTTTGTTAAAATGTTGAAACTCAAGAAAGAGGCCAACAGAGAGTACACTGTACTCTTTTTATGGTCTGAATCTTCTACCAGTTCTCCCACAGATCTAATGACTAAAACTGCAGAAAATGTAGTGAGCTGTATTTGGTGCTGTGACCTTTCAGATCTATCAGCAGCAACTGTCTGTGGCAAGACACTTATTTTGATCTCATGCAGTAATACCAGACTGAATATCAGACTTTTAAGACTTTCCTGTTTCTTTTTAAATAACATATCTTTTATCACTGAATGATAGGAGGATGTATGGTTTGCACAGTGTAAGCTTCTAGACTGCTCACTTAGCTTCTTTTTTTGTCTAAAATGAAGGATTCATATCATTAAACCTGGGATTATTTACTTAAATAAATTTACTTATTAAAACTGAACAATGAACACTGTATGTTTCTCTGGTTTTCACCAACTTCTTCCCTGGAGCAAGCAAAGATCCTGACTTCATCGACATCTGTCTCTTAGCTTCTACTTATTACAGATGAACTTTACTTCTGCTAAGTCAGCATTTGTTTTGTTTATCTTCAAAAATAAGCAATAAGACTTAGATTTCTGGGTTTTAAATTCCCTTTTATTGAAAGCATTCCCCTTTGACTTTAAAACCATTAAAAATTCTTTGTCTGAACTTAAATGTAGAAAAAGTACTCTGGCATGAAATACAGTCAAACTCTTTTTTACCATAAATATTTCAATGCTATAAATTATCACTGATCTCCATCTTGTCTAAACTAGAAGTAGCAGCTATTTAAAAAGTCTAGGTTTGGAAATGTATTGTCTGCTCAGGGAACTAATGGTCACGTGCTGTCTGTTTGACATCACATCATGAAAAAATTGTTGCTAGTCTTTATGTTCACCAGTTTATCCCAGTATTCGAGGGGAGTGAAATTTCCTACCTGTACAAATCATGTATCTGAAAAAGGGGAAAAAAAATAAAAAGGTCAGGGAGAAGAGACATTGTTCCTTCCTCTGTTTTGGATGTTGAATGTTATAAATCTTTCACTTGCCTCTTTCAGTTAAATTCATTTCAAAACACTTGGTGAACAGTCCTTTACAGTCCCTGAGGTATCATTATTTCTGAAATTATGAGGTTGTAGCCAAATGATTTATTCTATATCCTATGCTTTCCCAAATATTCTTAAAAATTACATTTTGTAGTCTTGCAGATTTATTGTTCATGAAATCTCTTTACAAATCTGGGCATTAAGAATAAGATGCAAAAAGCACTAGTCTGGTGACATATTTTCACATATACACACATTTTTTCAGGGAGGCAGATGCTTTGGTTTATTTTTAAAAATTAAGTAGAAATAAGACAAATGGGGGGGATTTTTGGTAGAAAAAAATACCTTGAACAACTGTCTTTTGTTAGCTGTTTAAGAGGGCACTGATTTATTCAGAGGTTATGTTCAGCTTTGTTAATTGTATTCTTGCACTTGATGTTACCTCTGTTTTGAAGTGAAAGATGATCAATTAAATTGCTTTTTTAATCCCTTTGCCCTTCCTGGATCTTATTGTCTAATAAAACTTTGTTTTATTTTAGTGGAAGTAACAGAACCAGTAAAAGCTGTAAGATATCCATTCAAATTCTGTACCATCAGGGAGTTAAAATTTTCTGTAGTGGAGCTTCTCTCTTTAAGGCCTGGCTTTTCTAACTTCTCATCTGAAAACACAATGTAACAAATAGAGCAATCTTATTTTGTTTTCTTTTGTTCAGTCCTTAAAGTTTAAGGAAGACTACTTCAGGCACCACTCATTGAAAGGGGTAACAAATTTTTTCCTCCACATCTTTCCTCTGTGTATGACTCAGGGGGGTTTTTCAACAGATCTAATTCCAAAATGACTGGGGTAGAGAATTTAGTTTAGGTATGGCAAAGCACTGTGAAGTGCTTTGAAATATTTTTGTGAACATTATTTTTCATTTACTGAATTGTGCCCCGTTGAAAACCAACCTGCAGGCATTTGCAGTGTATTTGGTAGGAATTTTAAGCAACTTGCAAGTGGCTTTAAGATCAAAGGAAAGTTGTGATTTCCATACAAACTTAATTCATAAATGTATGAAGAGAATGCAAGAAGACATGCACTCTTCAAAGGCCCTTACATACACAAGAACACGTCAGGTGAAGCAAACTTTCAGTTTTCTCGTCACACAACTTGAGTCTTGATTTGCTGAAACTGTTAGCCTTTGGCTGTCTCAGCAGTGAAATATTTAATTAATTTCAAGTAGGTATGTAAGTCCATTTAAATAAATCATGTTCAAGTACTTTCAGGGGGCATAACAGCATTATGTACATTTGAAATGCTTTCTACAGTTGGAGGATATTCAGGTATTCTGATATATTGCCACAGTGTCTCTCTGCATACAAGTTTTAGTGCACTATAAATAGATACTGATATAAATAGATATTTTAGATAGACTTGTTACATAATTTGAATTAAAATCTAAGTGATTACATTCCTTCCTCATAACATGCTCACTTATATCACAAGCATACTGATACCAAATTTCAGTCTCAAAGTGTCATTAAAGCAAGATGGTTTGACTGTTGCAGTGAAAGTTCAATTCCCTGTGATGTCATAATGTGGCACAAAGGAAAAGTGATTATTTGTTATGAAGTAATGCTGGATGTTTTGCTTTTTCAAGAACATGAATATCCTCTCTGTTATTTCTCCATCCACTTGTATGGGAATTTCCTGAATATTTTTGCATTCTTGTTTTGTTGATAGTTAGAAATACTTCAAAACTGTTAAAGAGGACAGCTTCTAAAACAGCTATTGAAGATTTATTTTGAAAGATAAATGTTTATGTTTAAGCTCAGGAATACACACTGTACTGTAATTCTTTGGGTACTGTGAATGATCTAACAAACATTTTACTTATTTAAGGTGAGTTTGGAGAAGTATGCAGTGGACGTCTGAAGACACCAGGAAAAAGAGAGATACCTGTTGCAATTAAAACTCTAAAAGGAGGCTATGTGGACAGACAGAGAAGAGATTTTCTGAGAGAGGCTAGTATCATGGGGCAATTTGATCACCCAAATATAATTCGCCTAGAAGGAGTTGTTACAAAAAGTAAGTTACCACTAAAAGATTTTTGTTGTTTTTCCTGTTCTGTGTCATTTAGTATCAAAATTAAGCATTACTTCCAGATTCAATATGGATTCCAATTCTTAGATAACAGCCAAATCATAATCTACAGCAGAATCTGCAGTTTGGTATAATTATAATTATAATTCATAACCCATCTTTTTTAAGTTAGAAAACTTTTTCTTTTTTAATAAAAATTTTCCTCTTTCAAATAAAGTCTATACAAATTCTTGTGAAATAGCACTATAGAGTTTGCTTATAGGCAAGTGGAGTACAGCAGAGAAAACCATAGATGTAACTGAGTTTACAGTGAAGACAAATCGTCATGTTAAGTAGCAGCTATTGTCTTCTTTTCCCAGAAGCAGTCTTTATTTTTATGTGTTTTATTGGTTTTGATACCAGAAGAGATCAATCTCCTGTTTTAAAGAAATAAAATGTAAAGTCTTTCAAACTTACTGTACACTTATAAATGATTCACTACAATTCCAGAATAATCTTTGTAGTGTCTTACATCTTATTGCTGCTGCCAAAAGATAACTCTTGTCTGTGAAGTCTAACTTTTTTTAGCAGAGTATTTTTAGCCTTGCAAATGGATGAGAGATGCTTAGGCACATTATAAAAAACATCCATGTTTTCCTTTTCAAGTCATATTATCACTGTGATAATTTTGGGAGCTCTACTTGGCTTTTCTGAAATGCTGAAGTATCTAGTTATCATTCAAGTATAAAGTAGAAGTCTTATTAACATGCATGTAATTTCTTTAACTCAAATTTTAACAGCAGTCAAAAAACTCATAACATGCACTTGTCTAAAAATTAATCATTGCCTCAACTAAGACACAGTGTTTGATAATTTGCAGTACTTAGGTCTTTAAAAAGATCAGCTGTTTTGTATGTAAAACAATTACGTTCTCTCACTGTCACAGTAAATAGAATAAATATGCTATTAATATTTCCTGGTTTCAAAATGTTACAATATAAAAAGCTATGTTTGGAAATCCCAGCATGCTAGAACAAAGAAGAACATTGATCAGGAAGTTACATCATTGGAATGGAACTTCAGTAGGTTTACAGGATGACCTTGTTCAAATCTGTCTCCCTGTGGTTCTAAACATAAGCTAATGCTTGCTGAGCAGCCCTAGAGATCATTGTCCAGACATGTAAATATATAGGAATTTAATTGAATTTAGCTCCTTACTTCACAGTGAGCAGTATAGCAGCAATTAAATTCCACCACTCTTCACCAACATGGTCACTTTATGAACTAGTATCACAGTTATGATCTGTGTGGTGGATCTGGTAGTGTACATTTCATTTCTGAAAAAGTTTAATGGCTGTGATTTATGAACATTATCTAAATCCAATTAGGTGGTGCATGAAGGGTAGAGTATAATGGACTTGGCAATGGCATGATTTTTAATCTTTGCCACACATAATTTTTCTTTCTCTAATGTCTTATCATCAGTCTAGAGAGAAATGAAGATTGCGTTAAGAAAATAGAAACAAGCAGATAAATCAGTGCTCCACCATTAAAGTATTTGCTCCTGTTCTACAGGAAAATTGATTATAAACAACCTTAAGTTAAGAAGTCATCATTAGCAGTTCTGCTTTTCTCAAGGGAGTCAACAGACTTTATTGCTGTTTTTGAAATGTTTGCTTAGAAAGAATTTAAAAACATTCTATAAAAATTCACATCTTTCTCTTATTTAAAATAGAGAATCATAGAATCTTAGGGTTGGAAGGGACCTTCAAAGGCCATCTAGTCCAACACCCCTGCAGTGAGCAGGGATATCCTGTACTAGATCAGGTTTCTCAGAGCCTCATCAAGCCTGGCCTTGAATGTCTCCAGGGATTGGGTCTCCACTATCTCTCTGAGCAGCCTCTTACAGTGTCTCACCACCCTCATGGTGAAAAATTTGTTCCAAATTTTTAGTCCAAACCTGCCCTCTCTAGTTTAAAGATGTTTCCCCTTATACTATCACTACATGCCCTGACAAGTAGTCCCTCCAGGTACTGGGAGGCCACTATGAGGTCTCCCTGCAGCCTTCTCTTCTCCAGGCTGAACAGCCTCAGCTCTCTCAGCCTGCCCTCACAGGAGAGTTGCTCCAGCCCTCACATCATCCTCGTGGCCTTCCTCTGGATCCTCTCCAGTAGTTCCATGTCCTTCTTGTGCTGAGGGCTCCAGAGCTGTACACTGTAGCTTAGGTGGAGTCTCACAAAAGTAAAGAAGCAGAATCCACTCTCTTGGGTCAGGTAGGTTTAAAAAAGAAAAAAACAATTCTACAGAAATTATTATAGAATTTAAAAAAATGTTTAAGAAGAAAATTCACAATAAGGTGTGCAAAGTACAATTTACATAAACCCTAAAGAACAAGTTTGCACAGTTCTGCTGCAGGGAAGCAGACTGAGAAATGGATACACATGTTCTGCTGTGCTTCTCAGCTTATCTTTAGGATGTTGCCTTGCATTTATACTGACCCATCTGTAGTACTTGGAGAATAACATGGCTTCAACAGAACAGTTGTCTTGCTTTTTACTATATCTTAAATCTAGGATTGCACGAGCTAACTGAGGACAAACATTTCTTATAACTAAAAGGTGTGCTGTGAAAGTGAGACAGAACCTTGTTCTAGGCAAATTATTTATGTAATGATAGCATGATTAAAAGATGCTATATGTTAAATCTTAGATTAATAACAGCAGAAACTATTTATCTGATGTAGATTACAGTTCCACTAGCACTGGATGTAGTAAATTTGATTAATAGATGTGTGATGCTGTTCTTAGCACATGCTTTCCTCTTTGTAACCATTACTCATTAACTTCTAGCAGCTGCTGATATATATTGCATCAGTTTGTAAGCAGTACCTTCCATTACAGTGTCATTGATTATCGAACAAAAAAGAAAAAGGATTTGATTGTAATAAGCAGAAGTGCTCTACCAAGTCAATAGCTATTGACTGGGGCAGTAACAAATTTGTCTGTTCATTACAAATGAGGGCTTTTATGTGGTACTACCAGCTAAGCAGATGTTAACTTTTAAATGATACTGTTTTCAAAATCGCTATGGAGTATGTACTATACAGGATGACAAAATGCTAAACTAAGCCTGCTCATAAGTAGCTCTGGAGCAGTTTTAATCTCCTTTTCTGCTTGCTTCATTTCTCATTTGTTCTAACTTCGATCTGTAATCACAGTGAGCAGGAGGCAGAACAGTTGCTGTAGCACAAGCTTTCTGCTAGCAGAGAGTTCATTTCAAGGTCAATTTGCCAGGCCAAGGCAAACACATCATTGCACAGAATCTGGATCAGATGGTTGGCTTACATTGCTAAGCAGAATTCACAAAGGAAACTTTACTCCTGATAGGTTGGTTTGAGCAACACCATTCCTTGCATGGTTTTCCACAAAAGGCTGCTTATTGCCTTGTGAATCAATGAGTGGTACATAGGCACTTTATGAAAACATAGACATTTTCCTTTCAAGTAATATTATCACCGTGATAATTTTGGGAGCTCTTCTTGGGTGTGTCAGGGCATGCTCAACCTAGCTGAGGGTCATTGGCAAAGTTGCCGATGCTTCATAAACAGAAGAAAACATAAGAAAAATAAAACTTCTTTCTCCAGCATGAGCATGTGTATTCAACATTGAGATCTAGGCTATATAGAAGTAAGATGTCTTCCACTTCTACATCATGTTGAAGTCAGACTTTCCGTGAAAAGCCTGTAAAGTAAAGCCTGTAAAGTAAACTAAAGCTAAGCTTATTGCAAACACGTACCTACACCTACAAGACACGTGAAAAAAAACAATCTCTGACCTGTAGTGGAAGAAATCATTGGTGATACACTAGTCAAGCTAGAATCTAAAGTTAGTTTAGCTTGATGATATCTTGCATGATAGGATAGTTTAAAGCATGACCTTCCCAATACCGTGTAATTCTATATCAATACAATCAGTGCATGCAAGGGTTTTATTGTGGTCATAATCTTAGTTTCCTTCTCTCCTCCTCAGAATTTACCCCAAATAACTTTGCGTTTTTCAAATTAATTTCCAGGGAATTGCTTCAATTTCTGAACTTCAACTATTGGAGGATTTGCACCTGTCATGTTTTGAAGAGAAATGTTTTTAAGGCATTCCTTTTCTTTAACAATATTCCTCATATCCTTATTCTCCAAAATAATTCAGTTTAATCCCTTCACAAAAGGTGGATGAAAATCGACATCTAAAGTTTTGTTTCATTTTAAGCTCACAGTTCTCCTATCACAAAGTTTGGAATTGGAGTGAGACCTTCAGCTCCCTTATTGTCTCCATACTGTTTTGCTGTATTGACTTTCAATTTGTGAATTCTATTGCAGTTCCAAAATCTTTAGTCAGACACTTGGCAGATTAAATTTAAGGTTTTAATCATTAATTTTCCCTTAAAATTGCTTTATATAAGCTTTTTTTAGTGCAAGAAGTGTCCTGAGGTCAGTGTACCTTGCCTTGTCCATGAAGAAGGCAATCAGCAGCATGATCCTCTTTCACTGCAATTAGCAGTGTATCACTCTTTGTATGTGATCCTTTTCTCATTTATCAAAAACGCAGGAGATAATAATGATTTATTTTTCTTTTTCAGTCAAGACATTCTATTGTAGGCATTTGCAAGAATTTTTCTGCAAAAAATTGAAGGGCCATTGTGGTTTCCTGTCATTCAAATCAGTTGCATTTCTGTGTTCTTTTCTGTGTTGTGGCTAGCAAGCAATACATTGTAAGTGCCAGTACTGCTGTAGTATCTCTCACAGGACAATAAGCAATGAAGAAAAAACACAGTTTCAAACTGTCAAGCAGCTAACTTCTTGTTAGCAGCAGTTTGATCTGACCATGGTACAGTATCCAACATAACTAAACTTCTATTATCCTATTTTTATAGGTTAACGTCTGAGAAACAGGATTTCACTTTCTTCAGAACTCTATGCCTTTAGATGTCTGTACAAAAACATGCAGTACCTGGTATCAAAGATATTCAGATACTTTGATATGAGATATGGTTCCATTAGAAAAATAGGTGACAAAAGTCATTCCTACCAACCACCATAAAAGTTCTGTATAGAAGAAATTGCCAGTTATGTTTGTTTGGAGTTATTTTAGGGAGAAGCATGGTCATCAATTTGCATCACCATTCACTACAAGTGATTGCATTTCCATATATCTTCTGAAAAAAGTATGCTATTTCTTCCTCTACCATAAAAATAGAGAAGAATATGGTACAATAAGTTAAAGGGCAAGATAGTTAAGGTGTGTAGGTGATACCTGAAGTGCTGGGGCCAGCTGATTTAATAAATAATGGGAGGAGAAAGATTGCACTGTTCTGACAGGTTTGCTGTAACAATATGGATGGTCTGTTACCTGTGTAAAAAAGCACATGAGACTGAGGAAAACAATCATAACTGACAGTTGCTACTGCAATTGACAGTTAAAGGAGGAAGGGGGTTAGAGGAGGGAAGGGGTTTAAGAGTGCGTATAACACTGTCAGTAATCCTGATTGATAAGTTGTGTTTGGTTGATTTATTTTTGGTAGCTGTTAATTCAATTGTTATTTTTTATAGAAGCAGTAACACACCAGTAAATATACATGTAACTATTGCTAAAATACTGTTGCCACTTTGTTATTGTTGAATCTTTGTGGAGAATTGAGATGATCTCACTGAATTTAATACCAAGATATGCTGAGTTTGAGAATAATTGTTAATGATAACTAAGGAGAGTCTACTGTATTCTCAAGCCTAGAAGCATTATATGGTGAGCTTCAAGATAATTGTTAAATATTTTGGTGGGCTCAAAATCGTTTTGCTCAAAATTGAAGCAGGGTTGTTGCTTTTTAAAACACAAATTACTTAAACTTTGTACTACTTTGCAACATTAAATGATTCTCTTGTAATTCACAAAATATACAGCATCAGGATGTGAAGTACACTGAGAGGTCATCTTGTCCATCTTCTTGCCTCAAGGCAGAACTAATTATACTCAAACTAGTCTGAATAGGTAGTTTCCTATCTTATTCTCAGAAACCTCTCCTTGTGAAGATTCCGCAGCATCCTTGGGCAATCTGTTGAGTGTTTAACTGTCCCCATACTTAACCTTCCTAGTGTTAAATTGAAATAATTTTTTTAATCCTTAATG
The DNA here is from genome assembly GCA_013400935.1 of Turnix velox. Taxonomy (NCBI): domain Eukaryota; kingdom Metazoa; phylum Chordata; class Aves; order Charadriiformes; family Turnicidae; genus Turnix; species Turnix velox. Next base: position 205,470 of record VZTY01031841.1, on the reverse strand, counting down.
CCATTAACTATTTTCCTATCTGTGATGGAACAGCTTTTCCTCCTTGCAGTAGTTATTTTATATTTGTAGAATGTTATATTGTCTTTACTGTAGTCGGTAAGTGATCCAGTTTCTGTCAAGTCTTGCTTCTTCGTATATGTTTTGCAATACCTTTGGTCATTCTTTATGCTTTCCTTTGGACTTTTTCCAGTCAATTCAAATCCTTTTTAAAACTTAGATTTCAAGGATGCTGGGTGTTACCCTCTCTTAGCAAACAGGAAATAATTATTTTAAATGTTACCTTTGTTACACATGTTTTTATATATTTGTGGGTTTCAATAGTGACCATTGCTGGGTTTTATTTTGGTTTAATATTACCCATAGATTCTCCTCCACAAAACAGCTGTCTGTCCAGTCTTTCCTCTAGGATGTATTTGTGTGGTTGCTTACTGCAATATCCATTGACCTGCTTTGTCTACTAGAATATTCTTCTTTTTTCTCAAACCTTTCCCCAGCATGCCAAGTCATTTTGCCTCCTTAAGTTTATCTCCATGAGATCCTTCCATTTTGCTGTCTTTCTCAGATTTAGAAGTAAACTTTTAGTTGCAGCATTGCAGTCATTAATGAGAGAAAAGAGCAGTAAAAGCCCTGGACCATACTACTTCTAACTTTCTGGGTTGACAGGGAACCACTGAGGACAGTTTCCCAGCTATTTTTACTCTGAATGTGTAGTAGTTTCATCAGAACAGAGAACAATATTGCACGCTGTTGTCTGTAAATGATCTGGAATATCTTATTATTGTGACTCTGTGAGTCCTGTTTGTCCCAGATAGAAATTAGACTGGTAGGGTATTTATTTTGAGAAATGTTTGCAGGTTGTTACTTACCACACTGTCATTTTGTAAGTATTTCCAAATGTTTTCATTATTTGTCTGGTTCTAACAAAGAGGTTAATCTGATTAAGTCCTCTTTGCATTTTAATTCAGTGGGTTCTGGTATACTTCATGAGGCATAACTTGGTCAGAAAAAATTAAGCTGCTGTAAGTCTGGATACTTGCAACTTTTGTCTCTCTTGTAAAAATTCAAGCAGTTAAGGAATTAACTGAAAATCAAACTGTCAATATTGTATGCCAGATTTGTTTATGTATTCTGTTTCATTTTTTCAGTTAATTCCATACACAGTTTATAGAAAGGATTTTGTTACATGCTTCTGGGATCGTTATGACTCATACATGGGCACATGCATCGACATATTCTGCCTAGCATTTTGTGAAATACCAGGAGCAGTACATTGCAATTTTGGGAGGTGCAACTTAGTTATGAGATACGGATGTTATTTAATTCAGGTGTTAATCATGTTTGGTTGATTGGAAAAACAGAAAAGTCAAAATGTTTTTAAAAGTCATACAACTATATTTGTTACAGTAGCTCATTAAATTTAACTTGGAGAAAGCCTTCTGCCGTAGTAACTTTAGTTTTGCAAATTCAGCCAACAATGAACAATGATAAAAATTTCACACAAATATAGCTTTATTTGAAAGTTCCGTAATGGAGCTGTTGAGGTTGCAAGCCATGTAAAATCAGGTATTAATGGTAAGAATCTCAGAAAATGAAATAGGTATTTTGTTTGAATTGCCAAGCAAGAATAAAATAGATTAAGCAGTAAGATCAGAGAGTATTGATGGAACTGTAAAATAGCAAAGTGTGTAGAAAGCAAGATAAGTATAGGCACAAAGGATTTAGCAGTTGTTCATTTGGGGCATGAAGTGTAGAAGACAAGGCAACTGCATCAGTATAATAAAAAAACAAAGTGCTCAAAGCACTTGAAAGAAAGCTGCCACTTGGGAGATGCTTCTCACATACAGATTAATTTGCCAGAAGCTGAAGATGCTGAAAGTAACCATTTTCAGTAATTAGTGAGAAATATTTGAAATTTGGAAGTGGAACAGTCATACTAGAGAATGAAAATCTGTTCAGACTTGTTTGAGTTATAGTCTGTTGAAAAGTGCCATATGTTTTTTGTTTTCTGCTCTGGAGAGCAAGTGAGAACTTTAATGACAGTGGTTTGCAGTGAACACACAGCCGTATGCTTTGCTTCCTGACTTCACACAGCATTGCAGCTCCAGCTGAGGCAGATAAATTATTTCTGCTTCTACCATTCTTCTAGTCCTGTCATCAACATCCACACAAAACATGCCATCACCGTAGGCTTCTTTCCATATTCCTTTCTTTACTGTCTCTCTGCTGTGAATTTTGCTGTTTGCATTCCACTGTTATATTCTGATTCTTAATACATACGTAGATCAGGTTTCAGATTAATAAATAATTCAAATACAAGCTATGTGTGATCCTTTCCAGACTCTTGAAGTTTGGGTTGGAAATGCAGTTTGCAAAACACGCTGCTTCTTACATCTTGTTGTTCAAAGGGAAACATAGCCTTGGCACTGCTTATAAATCAGGAGTAGATGATGAAATTGTTAAGAGGGCCACAGTTATACGACGGCAGCAGTGTGGGAAAAAAATTTAAGAGCATCATAATTAGATTGTGTGAGTTTACAGAGTATTCAGCTTAGGAATATTCTTATTACTAGCACAGAGCACTAACAGTAGTCTTTTAAACACGTTTTAAGAGGCACATGTATTTAATCTGACATTCAATAATAGATTCACATCTACATCAATGGGTAAATATTGTCATTTTTCTACTAAACTTTAACAAGATAGCTTCCACTGGCTAAAATTAAAAAGTAGGTAAGTTTAATGACTTCACTTCTGTATTTCATCTAGAGAAGCATAATGCAAAATTTTCATAGTAATAGGAATTTGAAGCTGTAGTTTGTAGGATTCACATAATTGATTTACATTCTTCCTGAGACAATGGAAACTTAATAATTTCACCTTAGACTGATAACAAGAACTTTGGAAATCAGTATCTACTCTCCTTTTTCTTCTTTTTTTTTCATCTCAGCTGAAGTTGAGTTCTTCAGCACAAAAACACTGTTTTGCATTTTTAGATACAATTGCCTTTATAAGCACTGGAAGATGTGACTTCATGGCCTGCTTTTACACTGCTTGTCCAATATTCAACTTGCCAGAGTCACTGTTGTGAGAAGTCAGGCAAGAAAGATCAGATCAGATCAGAGATCATTCACCCCTGACACCAACTGGTCTTTGAGCTTGGGAGAAAATCCTCTGAATACACTGATATTCACAGAGAGAGAATTAACAAGCACTGCTAATTCTTTTTGGTAGGTAGCATTTACCAAAAAAACCCTAAAATCACAGGCAGTAGAATGCCTGTGCATATGCCAAAGACTATCAGATAGCTACAGGATCTGCCTACAACTTGACTACATACTGGGTTACCCAGTGTAAACTGGGACACCTTCATTGAACCTAGCCATAGAGGGTTTTTTAATCTAGCGTATTGATTTGTACTCCTAAACAAGGATACAATACATTTCTAATAAAAAAGTTAATCTGAGGTCAGAATAATGATAGCAATCTTCCTACTTCTGATCTTGCTATCACTTATATAGGGTGTTTCTTGGTGTTTGTAACCAATAAGAAAATAAAATCTATGTACTAAATTTTCTTGATATTAGTGGAATGTGAATTGTGAATGTTATGAATGTGGATAGTGAAAGGAATACTCACCCTCAATTTATACTCTACAGTTGTTTTAAAAAAAAAATCACTTTTTGTCAGTTGGCTTTTTGGAACTTCATCTCTGAGTGTTTTTCTTGAGTGAAAGCAGTGAGTCTTTTTCAATGATACTAATTGCTGTCTAAAAGTAGAAACCATTTATCTCCTGCTCCTTGTTCATACCGTTACAGTCTAGCAAGGCTAAAAGAGTAGATAATCAGAGCTTTAATTGAAGAACTGCAAAATTTACAGCAGGCTGCATGAACACATTCATCTTCAGATGTTACTCATGAAAAGCTATCACACTCATTAAATTAAAACTCACTGCAATTTTTAACACAGAAGTTCAAAATTAAAAACTATTATCTCTCTTTTTATGGAAATACCATGAAAAAGAACATCTGAAAATTTACAAGCCTCTGGAACTTCATAATCATCCTGTTTATAGGACATCATCAACATCTCATATGGGAATTTCCTGTCTTAAAGAATTAAAGATTACATATCATAGGAAAGCTCAGATTTTACTAAGGTCTTTTCCTTCCAAAATCATGAAAAATAGATGATCAAAAGACAATTGAAATGTAATTCATGTTGCTGATTATTGATGATGGCCTCCAAAATCATTATGTGTACAAAATGGATCACCATGATTTGGGCCAATATTACAGGCTGTGGTTTTCCTATTGTGAAAGAAATTTATAATTTTTGAAGTTTTCTGATAATTTGGTAACATATACGTTACTGTAAGTTGACAAAACAGGAACATTTTAAGATTCAGTTTGGAGTTTAATAAAACTGGCATTCTTATTGCAGTGCCAGGTACAGTGGGTGGGTATTGTACTCCTTCAAGTTGTTCAACTACAAAGGTTGTACATGATCAGAATATAAATCTTCATTAGATTTATGAGAAGTTAATAACTTACTCATATTATTTCCTGGAACTCAGTAAGGTATGTAAATATCCTTGATGTATGCTTCATTGAAAGTCTGGGGTGGTACCTGGTGATGTTCATTGATCACTGATGAGTAAAGTCTCACGGAACTCTTGGTGTTTCTTTCCATATGAATCCTTGACTTGGAGTATCTTTCTGTATGTTTGACATGGTTTGGTTTGCAGTGATAACTCTTTAAGTAGATTAGGGCAGATAATGGCAGAAGCTCTTGCTCCATTTGTTTTTCAGGCTTGCAAAAGGATTCTTTCTGATGGTATTCTTCACTGGTTTTGCTTGGATTTACAGAAGATAAAAGGATTCCTTTTAGTGACATATTTGTACATCTACTAGATTCTCAGCACCTGAGTGTAAAATTTCTGCCCCTTTAAGACTTCTAAACACTTAGCTTAGTTGTTCACAAGACATTTCTAACTTGGCTAATATAGCTTCAATAAGGAAGGAACCATATGTTCTTTTGTACTCAGTATCATATGCATGAACATGAAATTCAAAAGTACAGCATTCAGTGCTTGGAACAGTGTTCTGGGTATTACATGTAATTATAAATGCATAAAGATTTCAGAGTTCTTGTTGAGCATTGTGCTAATGTTATTTCCACTGACTGAAAAGTATTTATTTAATAGACAGCTTAAACATACACAGATTATTTTATCCTGTAACAGAAACACAGTATTTCCAATTACTATTCCATTAAGACTACAAAGATGCTTCAACACAACTGCTGTTACTGGTGTTAAAAGCCTTAATCATGTTAATGCTGTCACACCAGTCTTCTCAGCAACGAGAGCTTCAGTGTGCACTGACATTCACCGCAATGAAAAATAAAGGCTATAGTGTTTGTAGAACTCTTGTCAAGAGATTCCCTCATTTTTTCCTTATAAATTGTCTATTTGTCTAGAAACAGCATGGTAAATTAAATTATATATTATTATTCTATCCAAATATCCTGTAACTTCCATCAGTTCCTCTTTAGCAATTGCTAGCTTCTTTCAGCATTTGCTTTTTTTCCCACAGAAGTCATAAGTAAAGCAAAATCTTGCTATAATTTTCTAAAATAGTCTCATCCTGTGTAAATAATTCAAAATCTGAAACTGTTGCCATCTGCCAATCAATGAATAAGAGAACTCCAGCATTTCAGGTTCATAAGAAAGCATTATCTTATACAAAGATCTCAGGGTGAAACCTGAGGGCTGAATAACTGAAAAACAGCTTTGTTCCACCACACTTTGTCTTCATCACATTTCCAGACAGACTCTGTAACTTAAGTCTGGTGCACAGATTAGGGGACTTGATATAGAAAATTAGGCCTTTTAAAATATTTTCACCAATAACTAGTTTATTGTGATCTATGGCTCAAAAATGAGGCCCAGAATACGAGAATGCTCTATTATACCCAAACCAATGAAATTAAGGAAATACAAAGTTAAAATCAAACAAGGCATGGAAATAATTCAGACATCTGAATTATTTATTCATTGTGTGATCATGCAGAAATCTGACAGGGAAAATAAGCAAAGCAACACTTGTAGCAAACAGGTCTCTATTACCATTAATTATTGTCACTAGAAAAGAAAAAAATAAATGTTTGCAGACATACAAACTATTCTTGAGCTTGGGTATCAGAAGGCTTCCCTGCTCTTCCCAAAAATCACTTGGATACTGAAAGAGACAAACCTATCTGTGCGTATAACATTTCCACACAGCCATCAGAACTTCAGCAGTGCTTTTGTCAGTGCCTCTGTCTGCACACTGCATCAAAGTTTCCCTTAGTCTACCAGTGGAGACAGTATCCCTAGTATGTTTCATAATACACACTCCAGGTAAGGGCTCAAATTCAATGGACTGCCTCCATGTATTTCACTGTAGATGTCTGGTTAATCCTTAAGTCTGTTTTTTTCAGGGAAATCCCCACTCTTATTTAAATACTGTACATGACTAATAAAAGTTTGAAACATCTTCACAGTAATTTATCATACTTTCGATGCCGGTTGCTGCTGAATAGTAAAATTCTCAGATCAGAGCCTTCAAAATTGTGGCACAACCCTAGAATAGAGAAATACTATAAAGTGTCCTGGAGCATGTTCGTTTATTATTTTCATGCATTTCTACTGTAATTATGAGAGCTGGCTTTTTTTAAGAAAGAAACAAGTTGCAAGCCAGCCCAATGTATGGATTGATTAACTTGAGTATAACAGTTGTTTGCCACAGCTAGGCCAATACAAGGCCAATAAGCATACATCCAGATTTCTACTAAACTTCTGTTAAGTTCTTTCATCATTCTTTCTCCCTTTTATTTTTTACAAAGCACACATACCTTGCTTCTTCCAGGGTCTTGCATTTCCAGTGTTTTCACCTCCTACTTATTCTATTAAGTGTATGTGATACAAAGCTTTTAAAGAGAGCTCTTTAGAAATTTCTAGTAGATTTTTTGGTAACTGAAAATTAATTCATTGACAAAGGTGAAATATCCTTGAATTTCTTAGAGTTGTCCTCTACATGAGTGTTATGTCCTGATGGGGATGTTGTGCAGTAGGATATTACTCATTATCCCTTTCTGAGAGAGAAATTTTCTTATGCATGATAACAGGGGAAAAAAGGAGGTTTTTTTTAAAAATAAAATTTTCAAACACAATTTCTCTTAAGATATAGCAAAAAGAGAAAATTTAAGCAGCTGTTACTCCATTTTTAAGGCAATTCTGGAGAAATGTATGATGCAGATTATTCAGTTTCTTTAAGAGCTTTTCCTAAAGTGTGTTTTGATTGCAGCTAACCAGCTTGCTCACAAATATTCAATAAATCCATTTATTTTTTATGTGTAATACTCATAATATAGGACAATCTGAATTCTTGTTTTGAATGCACTGCAGAGTTTATTCCTCAGTCAAATCACCAGCACAGCGATGATCCTTTTCCTTTTTTAAGCCAATGTCCTATCAGTACTAAATCTGGTTCATATTTTGAAATGAGATGCTGAAACACAGCAAAGTGAGACAGTTTCTCAGAGGAGACAAAAGCTCTGGATTATTCAAGGTCTGAGGATAGCTGCATTGCAGAATGAGAATGCAGCTGAAGCTCACTCCAGCTCCCTTTTTAACAGGACATAGAATTTTACTTTCCACAGCTGCATGCTACAGAAACACTATGTGCCTGTGCTGCATCCTAGGAGGAAAGTAATAAATCACAGTAGTTAATCTTTAATCTTCACAACCATTAAGAGCACCTATGTTTTGTAATGAAGACTTTGGTTGGGTGACTGTTCCCGAAGAAGGATTACTTTTGACTTCAAAGTTTAGACACTGCTTTGTACTGAAATTGTGAAAATTCATTAGCTGAAGAGATTCTGCCAAATAATTCCCCATATGTCCTAAATTCCAGATCTTAAGTGGAGCAGAGCAGATGCAAAGATTTTGCAGGTTTATATGTTGACATAACTTCCTTCAGAAGGAATTCCAGTCCACCAGTTAAAAATACCACAGTGAGCAGCCCTCAACTGCATCCTTCCGAAAGTAGTTTCTATTTTATTTTCTTGTTTCTTCTATTCATATACTTTGGCATAATCTACTAAATCTACTAGCATAACTTACATAATTTCCATTAAAGTTTTTCTCTAGGAGATGTACCTAGTAATGATTTTTTCTCACTTGTTTACTCATAATCTATCAGGTAAATGAAAATGTTCTAAGTTTTACATTGGCTGCATAGTTAGAACACTTAAGTATTAGTATTCTAATAGTACTTTCTGTTTTGAGTTAGAATTCAAGTTCTTTATTTCACAGCAGTAAGATTAAAAATTCAGACTGGTTTTAAAAGTTGTTCAGTCAAAGGCAGTTCTAGGAGACCTTTGAGACCTAGGAGTTCTTAAAAGTACATTTGGGAATCACACAATTATTTGTGAATGCTCTATGATGATGTCATTTACTCAGCTGGAATCTAGGGCAACAAAATTGGACCACACTTTGAAAATTTGCTGCTGATTTTCCTCTGGAAAGCAAAATGCATTTTAAACAGGTTTAGGATTTAGTGGCTTAGGTACCCAAGAGCAGAATTTATCCTTAAAAAGATTTCAGTGTGTTATGTGCAAGGTGATGGAAATCTTCCCATGATTACATTAGACTGGATATCCTCCAGGAGTCCACTCCCACTTCAAATATTCTGTGATTTTATAATTTCAACTGGGGTAAACCCATTCATTCTTGTGAATTCTTGTTGTGCTCTAATATTTTACTTTATGTATTGCAAAATATCATTTATTGATCTTCAGAATGAGATTTTCCTAAGCTGTACAATTTGCATAGGTAAAAATTTAGGGAAAAAATTTTAAACTTTAAATAAAAAGACATAAATCTCCAGATTAGTGAATTCAAAACAGTTAAAATTATTTTTGTAGATATATGCTTTCTAACTATACTGAAAATATGATCAGATTCATCTGGGAGAAATTATAGCCCTGCTTCGAAACTTTTTTTTCCCCCAAGTCATGCTTCTTGAATGCTCTACAAGATCTGACATTAAAGACACAAAGTTTTATAAAGCTGTTTCTCTTGAAAACCTTCCATATGTTCTGCCATAAAAGATGATGCGCCATTGTGCAATTCCTGGTGGTCTAGGAAGGGTAAATCAATAAAATCATGTGAGAGAAAAGTCAACCAGTTTTCAGTACTTTCTGTAATGGGTATAATACAAATAATTTGGGAAAAAAATGCTATAACCCTTCTTCTAGCTTCCCTGAGGAAACTATCAACAATAAAAAACAGGTTTTATTTTAGAGTAGAAGGTGCTTATAATACAAGCCAACCTGCTCCCAGACAGGGAGCAGGGAAACTCTTTCCACATTCTATTCACTAGTATTTCATTAGTAAATATTACATTTACATTAGTAAATATTATTCATGAGACTGCAATTATAAGTGAAAATATCCTGCAGTCATCCAGTTGCTTTCTGCTAAACTGAACACGAAAGTTCAGTAGAGCTGTTTGACTTGCTTCCCCAAAACCTTTGTCTGCAGAGTTCCTAAGAAATTTCTCATAGCTGTTTTTTAAAATCCCTGTGTGAAAAGCATCAAGACAACTCACTATATAGGAATTAATTTCACTGGGGTTTTACATTAATTACACTAATACACTGTACATTTTTCTCATTTTTCAAATTCTAAATAAAATCTGTGGGAAAATGATAAAGTCATAATAACAGACGTTACTAGTAAGAGGAAATCACTGACAGTAATCATGACCTCTCTAGAATATCTCCTTCAAGTTTATGAAATTAAGTAACAAAAGAAATCCTTTGGAATTTCAAGCTGTTAGATGCCCCAAAGCACCTGAGATGGTCAATTCTGCCTGCAGAAAGCATTACATCAGTTTAAAGTGTAGTCAATAAGAAATTAAAACAAGAAATAACAGGGTTGAAGAACTGTCTGCATCTTCAGTAGGCTTTCCAACCTACTTCAGCCAGGTAGTTAGACACAATGCAGAGACTGTATAAATGTTGTTTTTAAAATGAAATCTCTGCTAGCTTCATTAAGATCCCACAAGTACGATTGCTGAAGCTAAAAAAAAATAGTGCTTAATTTGCTCACAGCATGGCTTGAGGACCCTGGCACAAATGGAACAAGCTGATGGCCCCATGTGCCTGTACCTGCATTATTTAGCAGCTTCAGATTCCATCCCTGCAAGTCTTGTGGGCCCCAGAGGCTGCCATGGCATCGGCTCAAATGCTGCACATAATAAGGCAAAGAAGCAGGCAGCTGGCAAAGAGCAGAGGGTGGGATGCAGGCCCTTGAGGACACCCAATGCTACGCTGGCACTTGTCTGCTTATGGAAGCAAAACTGTATCTTCTGCTCCTTTGCATTACACTGCTATATTGCATTGGGTGTGTTGGTGCCATTCTCTTCATCCATCCTTTCATTCATTGGTCCAGTGCTTGTGTTGATCCCCCTTTCAGAGTTTTCTCTCCTTTGTAGATTTGTGACTCTTCAGCAGTTACACTGCTGCTAGCTCCAGGACATGGGATTTGCCTCTGTGTTGGGGAGAAATGGCTGTTCTTTCTGGCTGGCCATGCTGTCATGTTGCAAGTGTTAATAAATGTGTGTAAATTANTTGGTGCCATTCTCTTCATCCATCCTTTCATTCATTGGTCCAGTGCTTGTGTTGATCCCCCTTTCAGAGTTTTCTCTCCTTTGTAGATTTGTGACTCTTCAGCAGTTACACTGCTGCTAGCTCCAGGACATGGGATTTGCCTCTGTGTTGGGGAGAAATGGCTGTTCTTTCTGGCTGGCCATGCTGTCATGTTGCAAGTGTTAATAAATGTGTGTAAATTAATGCATGAGCTCTGAAGCTGAACTAAGCACTGGTGTTTCCTTTACCCAGCTATCTCCTCTTGCCTTTCTGCTCTGTGTGATAATACGCTACTAAAGCCATGCCAGTTTAGGATGCTATGCTGGTGATTTCCCTATCAAATTCTAGCATTTGTGGGATGGTATTCCCCCTGGAAGAGCAGATGAAGGAGGAAGGCAGGCTAATTGATTCAGCCCTCCCATTCTGCCACTGAGCACAGGCACTTAGCTGTAATAATTTTGAAACAGTAGAATTTACACAGAGATATAAATTAGTATCACAGAACTTGCTAAATGGTGGATACTTCATGAACTAATGTTTCAGTCCAATTTTCCAACCCATACATGTAATTTCCCATGTTAAGGTGGCATGGTGTTCACACTTTGTGAATATGAAGGGGGAGAGATTTGGGGCTTTTCTTAATAAAACTGTGGCAGTAAATTGCTAAATAACAGCTGTAATTCACTGCATTCAGAAATCATAGCTTAATATTATTATGTCCTTTTCCCGGAACCCATAAGACCTTATACTAAAAATTAACTGATTGGCGTAACTCCACCCACTGCAAAAATAACAAATGTTGACTTTTTTTTACCCAAGGAAATAGAATGGCAGTAAAGGACTAGTCTCTGTGTAATGTGCACTGACAAAATAGCATTTCTCAAGGAAGTTGGTTAGCTAAAGAATTAGTGTCTTGAGGTTGATCAAGTGTCCTATGTGGTTACTTAAGAGATTGCTTAAATTAAGAATGTAGATTCCTGTTGCTCACATACCTGTCTAAAAAATTAATATGGCTTTTGCTATTTGGAGTGTAGAGCAGTAGAATATAACGCAGCAGGCACAATTTTTGTGGACTTTTTCTTCAGCTAAGCATGATTCTTCACTGGCCAATTAGAAAAAAGCAACATCAGAGAAAAGAAAGTGCAAATCTTTCCAATTATTTCCATGCAGAATTTTATTACTAATTCTAAGAAATAATTCTAAGCTGGAGTTTTCTCTTTAATAGTGTGCTTGCACCTCCCTCATTCTCTGTGTGTGTTAGCAGGGAGCTTTCTCCATTTCTGTCTTGAATACATCTGTTTTGGTTGCAGATTTTCTATCAAATATGTCATGAATGTTTTTGCAAACAAGTAAATGTGTGAGTAAAGCTGCTAAGTTACTGTTACTGCCCAAAGCTCTTATCAGACTTCTGGTAGCAATTGATGGCATGTAATGGAATTAATCTTTCTACCTCCAATAATAGTCAGCATCCTCATACATAGTCATGTATATAGTCATATATACTAATGTACCCATATATACTAATGTACCCATTTGTTCATTCCAGGGCATATGCTGTCTTTTCATTTTAGACCATGAACATTTTGATAGAAATTAATTTTCAACCTGTCTTTTGTCTGCATTTTTATGTTGCTGGATATTGATCAGGACTGAATGTTACCAACTTTGTTATTTTCAGAAGCTGTTAGTAGACTACTAAAAAAAAAAAAGTAAAGAAGCTCTGGATCTTCTAATGTCAGAGACATTTATAAGGTGACAGTGGACTGAATGGGATTCAGTTGCCTAAATGACTACATACTCTTAGATACCCAATTACTGCTTTGCCTCCTGCTGTTGCCCTCAAAGAATGCAAATATCTTGCAGATCTTGTCATGTTTGCCAGTCAAATGGTAATGTCTCAGATTTTCTACAGTCTCAAATGACACAAAGCATTTGTGCTTAAACAACTGAATTGTTACCATTTTCAGTGAGATATAAACATTACGTATCTGAATTCCGTTAGTTATTTGCTGCTTATAAGCCTCAATAATTTTAGCACTCAGGCTTTCTTCTTAAAATTCACTAATGTAATGCTCCAAAATTTGCTTCTCCTGCTTTTTATTTCTGTATATGTACAACAAGTGGAAAAAATTTGAGTTTGCTTCCATTACTTTCTATAACAAAGTGACCTATTGTAACACTGCTAGGAAACTTGAGTTATTTGAGTTATTAACACTATTTAAATGTAGGGAAATGTCAGGGGTAAAGCTCAAACTGAAGGTGTGTCCATATGGTCTTGACTCACAGGAGGTGTTCTTTATGTTTGGAATAATTCATATTTTGAAACAAAAAAGCAAAGTTTCATTTGGGAAGTTACTATATGTTTATTATTTAGTTTTCATGTTTTAAAATACTGTTTAGTTCCAAACATCTTGGCATTTATGGAATAATTTTCCATTTTAAAATTTAATTTCCATGTGTTGCATTGTGCACTGTCTATGCACAACCTGTTCTGAAAGTATTATGAAGTTAAAAGACATGAAGTTTGGAAACACTTTGACAAGACTACTAAAGTTAGCTTTGCTGAAATCGCCAAATGGAAAACTTTCATGACTTGTCTTTAACCAGCAGATATAAAAATACTGCATTCATAACACCTGATTAAATTAATACAAAAGAAAAATTTAGGGCTCCTTTAGGGTGCTTTAAGATCAATGAATACACGTGTGTTTTGAGGGTAAATTTTCCTCGTGACATTTTTATTAGTTAAAAACCCCCATGAGTTTGCTCTATTTTTCTCATTGTTTTTCTCATTTATTTTTCTCACAGTGTATTAATAGTAAAATGGTTTTGATATCTTAAAAAAACAACTTTAAAATATCAGCCAAATGATGAAAAAAAACTTGCCATTGCATAATTTTTTGAGGGTTGCTTGCTTGATGCAAAAATATACAAGTTATTCTGATTGTCAATTTAAATTTATTGCAAGATGGGAGAACCACGAGTATGCTTTTAAGCAAGATGTGTAGAGCTCTCATTTCAGATCCATCTTGGACACTGGCATTCACTGAGCAATAACATGAGTTAGCTAAAATGATGTCTCTAGATCTGTCTGCATGCTGAAAGCTGAAATAGTGGATTAAATTATAAAGAGCCTTTATTTATTATCACTATAATAGATGTGTTACAGATACACGTTTTGAAAGTGATAAGATAATCTCTGTTTCCAGAAATTAAATGCCCTGTTTCAGGCAATGAGAACATATTGTTTTCCCTATTGAAAGCACAGAATCTGTAAAGCTTCTTTTGAGATCAAAGCAGAAAGGGCCTTGTCTAAACTCGTGGCTTTTGCCTGCATCAAAATATTGACAGATGTTAGAGAACATGATAGACCCTCCAACTGATGTCGCTGCCTTGACACAGAAGTCAGTAATGAAGCTGCAAATTCTGGTTTCCCTTCCCCCTTACCTGACACAACTGTCAGGTAAGATATGAGTATAAAATGCAGCTTTGCTGATATAGCTTCACCTTTACCAGCTGTTATTTTATTTGTGCACAAAGCATAAAATTTTTCTATAGTAGACTCATCTGAAATGCATTATGGATATCCAATAGGTATATTTTTGCCTTCTAAAATCTCAAATTTTTGGTTCCTCCTAGTAGTGCAATTTTCCACCAGCAAAGTCTGTGGAAAACAAGCTCCTTCTGGTTAAAGCTGTGTGTTGGATAAAAAACAAAGATTCTAAACTGCTTTTTATAAGATCTGTTCCAGTGAAACCACAGTTGACTTCTTGGATATCTGATTATTTTAATTTAAACAGTCAAATTCTTTTATCAGCCAAAGAACAAGTCATTTAATTAATGATGATTTTTGTCTCTTTGAAAGGATCCTTTCCGACCATTGGGGTGAAGTCTCTTTCGAGATTCCTGAGGGCGGGATTTTTAAATAGCATCCTGGCCTCACATCCAGTTTCAGGCGGTGGATCTTTACCCCCCAGCATTTCCTCTGGTAGGTATTCCAGCCTATTCCCCTGCATTAATTACTCCCTTCACCCTTTGCCCATCTCTCCATACATCTTAGACAAACAAAATCTGTTATTGACCAGATAGGGAATTTAGATGCCCTTTCCCATAAAAAGATAAACTAAAAGGAAGTGGAAGAAGTAGATTACTTTTTAGGAACTAGTCATTTTCCTGAATCAATGTATAGAAGAAATTGAGAGGGAAACTGATCTGTAGTTAAGTGTCAGTCTAAGCACAGAAAAAGAAGGCTTGGTGTAGTGTGATCATGCACTTCATGAAGCATGCCCACATGCACCAGGGAGACATAACTTTAAAAATGCCTCTATAAAAATCCCAGATATTACATGACTCTGTGACTTTTCTTTAAAAATTTACATTCTTTTGCTAAAACATGGAAACAACATAAATTGGGAGCACTAAATTTAATTATGTACTGGTAGAGTGCTTAAATCCTTTGTACGCTTCCATAGCTGCATCTTATCTCACATGAAAGCTGCCCTTTTTAAAATAATTTTTGTCACAACTTGAACTACTGTAATTCTCATTAAATGAGTGTATAAAACCCATTGCTTGTATTGCCAGCACAGTATTCTGCATTGCCTGTGGTGAGGTCCCTAACTGTGTGATTGCACAGGAGATCCTGGAGGATTGATTTTAAAGTTAAGTGTAGGCTAAGAATGATAAGGTCACATCAGGTGAATGGGCTGCTCTTAGACACTGGGTTGAAGTAGGAGAGAAGGACAGGTTAGAGGCATTCTTTTCCAGAAAGACTGTATGTTATCCATTGTCTTCTGGATCCATTAAACATCACTTTTCACCAAAGCTTATAGATGAAGAATAAATACACGTATCTTAATTAGAATTGAACCTGAATCAAAGATCAGTTCTGTTCCTTTCCAAACTACATATTTCTATGTAAAATTAATCTGATGCATTTGCTAATGTCACACTTCTATCCTCTCAAGACATCTTACCTATACTGTTACTTACAGTTTTTCTTAAAGAGCAAAAACCTCATATAGTAAAAGTAAGAAAAAATTGAAAAGTCTCATGTTATTGATTTGCTCTACAAAGGAAACTGTTCTATTTCTTTATAGCTCATTTTATCTATTGCAATAATTGTAGGCCTCATTAATACAACATGATTCTTACTTTTTTAAGGGCTTTAGTTGCTTTGATTATTGTCTCTTTTTAATAGAAGCTTCTCAGCAACTTTGGTGGCTTTTGTTATGGCTGTGGATGTCTTTTATTAATAGTTTGTATTTTCTGTATTTTTTTCTCCTTGGGATATCTCAGTATTTAAAGTCTTCAGAATGTTTTGACTCTCAGCATCACAATGAGATTCATGTCTGTAATCCACAGCTATAGAAGAGGAAATTCTACAAGCCCTATAAAATTCTCTGTTTTGACCACAAGGTTTTTTATAGTCTATCACTGATACTATTAGATTACAAACAGCTTAACTGCACTTGTGAACTGGCTTCTCACCTGCAAACCTACTTTATTGTAGAAGTCGTCAGCACTGTTGTTTTCTTAGTGCCTATATAGCTTTTTATCACATTTGTTAAACTTAAATCAGAACTCTTAAATGTAGTTTGTTTAATAAAACTGGTTTATACTTTCTTGCTGTTAAATATCTTTTACTAAGAACTCTGATTCAATCTTTTAAAATTTTTAAAAATGGAAATGCAGCTACATGACTTGCAATTTGTATTCTAGCAAGGTAACAGAAGTAAATGTTATTGAGAGTACACCAAGATATTCCTCACATGGGGTTTCTAAAACTGCTGGAGGGCAAAGCCTCCTTTTTATCCTAATTTTTCCCAGATGAAGATATCTCTATCACTTTTATCATTGGTTCCAAGGTAATTGGGATTTACAGACTCCACCGATATGCCTGACATGAAAATCAAAGTCTGACATTCATATCAAAGTCATGTTTGCAATTTCAGAAACAACTGTGTGTAAATTGTCTGGTTTTTAATCTGCTAGTTCTTCTATGTGATTTGGCTGGTACAGATTGACTAATTGCCCTTATTTATGTGTAGTTAATCAACACCTTTGTCTGTAAAAGTTATCCAGTTTCATCTGTTTGCAAAGACATTCTTATCATTTGCAGAGACACCCATATCCTTATCCTATCACTGTTAACAAATGTGCCCTAATAATCTTATCTGTAGTGCTATTATTTACCTGTTCTTTTTTTTATTTCATCATATTTGTATTTGAACAGTCCTAATTTTGAGTTCCCTCCCTTTATTACAGAGATGACCAGAGGATGTTATTTCCATTTCATGATGACTTTCTAAATCATTAAAACTAACTTTGCTGTACACTTGAGAAGAAAACACCCGAAGTGTTGAAGGCAGTACAAATCTGGGTTATAAGAGACTAAGAACTGAACCTTTTACTCCATGTGATTCAAAGGAAAAGACAACTTTACTCTTGAATCCTTAATCACTTCAGTACAGTTCCTTTGTACCAAAAAATACTGCACCATTTTTCTGTTAAGTTCCTCCAGGGGTGATGATTCTACCGCTTCTCTGAGCAGTCTGTTCCAATATTTTATATCCTTTTAGGTGAAAGTTTTTTTCCTAATGTCCATTCTAAACTTCCTCTGGCACAACATGAGGCCATTTCCTCTTGTCCTGTTACTTGCTACCTGCGAAAAGAGACTGATCCCCACCTTATTACAACCTCCTTTTGAGTACTTGTAGACAGTGATAAAAGGTCTCCCCTCAGTCTTTCATTCTCTGGGCTCAACAACCCCAGTTCCCTCAGGTCCTCCTCATAAGCTTTGTTCTTTAGACCCATCAACAGCTTTTTTGTCCTTCACTGGACTCTGACCAGATTGTCTATGTTTTCCTCATAGTTAGGGGCCCAAAACTGAACATAGTACCGGAGGTGCAGTCTTACCAATGCTGAGCAAAGGGAACAGTCATTTTCCTAGTCCTGCTTGCCATAGGGTATCAGTGTTATCGTAGCAGTCTCTGGTTTTTAGAACAGCAATAGGCAGGCAATTTGGGTACACTGTAGTCTTGATGTTTACCCTCCAGGTCTTAACCTCTCTTTTTATAAGAGAGGGAATTGCTCTTTGTGTACTGGTACTGGAGGGAAGCGTGCTCAGTTGCTGCCTTTGATAGTACAGTGATCCCACCTCTGTTATCTGAGATGTTGGGATGGTACTGAACAGTAGCTTTCATAGGCCTAACAGAAGTAGTTAACATTTAATAACTTTGCTGAACTGTAACCTAATTGCTCCTCATCTAGCTTATATCTGTAAGATTTCAGTTAATTTAACTACATGGAAGGCTTTAACTGGCTGCATTATTCGCTATTAGGGTAATTTGGAACAAGGATAATGAGATGGCATTTATTTTCTAAAACCTGTAACTCAAGCTAAGTGTGAGATTTACTTCAGAATAGTCAGAAAATGTATTCCTTACTAAAGACAAAATGCTTTTACATCTTTTTTTCTGCAAAATCCCCCACAGTTGTTTTAAGTGTGAGTGTATTTCTTTCACCTCTGCTCTGACTGCTGGTATTCAGTTTTGTGTAATGTGTTGTCTGCTTTTGCACTGTGCAAAGGCTCACTTATGCTAAAGGCCACATTAAAGATTAATTTGTGCTGCTGGCATTACATGATTCTGCACAAATGTAAGCCTCAGCTGTAGGTGATTTTTTAAGCCCAGACATAACCATGATAATATGATAGTACTAATATTTGATAGTTACATCAGTAGTCTGTCACTGCTATACAAGTATTTCACAGGAAACAAAGTTTTCATCAGGCCTTCAAATGTCTATCCTAGACTTCTGCAAAAAACAACCTCATTTCTAGACAATACCTTCCTTTTGATTTAACTGTGACATATGTCACAAATTACTTAGTTTTTTGTTATCCTACCAGTTAACAGTTCAAATTAACATAGAATCATAGAATCATACTCATAGAATAGTTTGGGTTGGAAGGGAACTTAAAGATCATAGAGTTCCAACCTCCCTGCCATAGGCATGGACACCTCCCACTAGATCAGGCTGCCCAGTGCCAGGTCCAGCCTGGTCTTGAACACCTCCAGAGAGGGGCATCCACAACCTCTCTGGGCAACCTAAATCTCACCTCTTCCCATTTGCATCAATTACTCCTAGTCCTGCCATTCTGGACCCTATTAAAAAGTCCCTGGGAACAGGACAAAGACAGCAAAATGAAATCCCCAACTCAGATTTTTAACTTTGTTGGATTTGGAAGTGATGACACAGCACACCCCACACACCCCCA
The DNA here is from genome assembly GCA_013400935.1 of Turnix velox. NCBI lineage: Eukaryota > Metazoa > Chordata > Aves > Charadriiformes > Turnicidae > Turnix > Turnix velox. Next base: position 186,494 of record VZTY01031841.1, on the reverse strand, counting down.
GCCCTGCCCGCCTTGGCCATCGCCATGGTCCCAGTGATGTGGGGTGACAGGGCTGTGACATCACAGGTGTCACCAGGCACCGAGCTGTGACCTCAGCACAGGGGTCCCTATAAAGCAGAGGCCACCCCGGCCTGGCCAACAGTGGATGGTGGAG
>VZTY01031841.1:28448-186118 GCA_013400935.1 Turnix velox | reverse complement strand
GCCCCCGCCCGGCGCCATCACTTAGTGGATGTAAGTCTATAATGAAAGATGGATTCATGTAAGCAATAAGTACTTTTTCCCAAGTGATATTCTTGCGTGGGTTAAGTAGAATTTGTAGAATCATAGAATGATTAGAGTTGGAATGGACCTTAAAGATCATCTAGTTCTAACCCCCCTGTCATGGGCAGAGACACCTCCCACTAGACCAGGTTGCTCACTGGACACTCTTGAACACTCCCAGGGATCAGGCATCCACAACTTCTCTGGATAGCCCATTACATTATCTCACCACCATCCAGGTAAAGAATTTGCTCCTAATATCTATTATTCCTCACTCCATCACTACACTCCTGAATTAATCCCTCTTCATCTTTTCTGTGGACGCCCTTTATGTACTGGAGGAGTGCCATGAGGTCACACTCCTCATTGTACTTGCAGCTGTGGAAGCTTACCACTTCCTTCATAATTACATGCACATGAACATACACATACATAAGCATGTTGTGAAAAATCAAATACCTAATTGCTATTACAGCATATTTTTCTTCAAATTACAGCTCTTCCAAATTAAATGCAGTGTTGTTTGTTCCATTTGGGGGGAATTCTTATTTTACTGCTTTTGCTCTGTATTGGTAGCTCTTGATTTTAGTCACATGGGAAGGGTTTGTTATGTAAATATGTATCCAAATTGCCTGGCAGAAGTTAGAATAGAAGCAGTGGTGTTATGCTTCTGTCTTTGAAGAGTGTCAGGCAGATTGTTTGGTTTGCTGAGTTGGAAAGGAAGTGAGGGAAAGCAAGTCCATTTCTTTCAAGCTTAACTCCTTTCTTGACAAGGAATTCTCATTGACAAGAACAACTCAAGATGAGCATTAGGCTATGAGAAGCTGTGGAAAAGTTCCTGTTAAGTGAACGTCCCTCTTCATACTGTTCAGTATTCAAACTACATTGCAGGACAGGAGGGAAAAACATGCAGATTATTCTTTCCATACATACCTTTCTATGAACATTAGTGCTGTAATTTACTTGTGAATCCTCTGACTTCTGCATGTTGTCAGCAGCTGGATCATTGCCCCCTGTTCCATTCACAGACCACCTCCCTTGTCTTGGACAAGCTCATGACATTACACAGAGTATCCCTCCAGTAAAATCAGACTTTACTGCCTGGTTGTGATTGTTATACATAAACTGTAGAGTTCATATTTATTACAGAGAGCTTCTTGAAAAAAGTCAGACATAACTGTAGAATACTAAACCAGGTTATTATCAGTTTTCCCCAAAATTAATATTTTGTTACAATTTCCAAGTGCACCTGAGAGAACCCATTATTCTTGATATTGTGTAAACTGAAATTGAAAGCAAATTGTATTGGCAGACCCTTATTGAACAAAATTACTCAACAAGAACCATCAAGAAGCAATTCTTCATAGCGAAATCCAACTATAATTATGGTACTCCAATAATGAGAAAAGTCACTTTTTTTTTTCCCCCATGTAATGCCTTTTTCCCTATTCTGGATTCCAGAACCCGAATGGCTGGGTTGGGGGTTTCTTTGGTGTTATTCTTTTTTGTTGCTTGGTTGGTTTTATTAATTAAAATTACTAATCCTTTCTCAGTGACTAACAAATTGATTCTTTTATCACATATGCATTTTCTAGGTTATCTGAGCCAAAAGGTTCTTCCAGTTTTTTCTTTCCAGTCTCAGTGCTATTTCACTGGCATGTCTAGCCTGTAAACCCTACCACTAAGATGTAATGGTATGTATTTCCTGAGGGTTTAAGTTCAAATATATACGAATTTTTCTGTTATATATATGAATTTTTCTGTTAGGCAAGTGAAAATTACTTCCAAACCAAAGTATGGATGAGCAATAGGTGACATGAACAGTGAGATAAACTTTTTTATGTGCTGGTCCATTAAGGTTTAGCTTGAGCTGTAGAACTGGGATTAAGCTCTGAGTGCTGGCATAATAAAAGGAGGTCTGTCTGCATTCTCTAGCATTGGTAAATATATAATTTCATGCTCACATGCTCATTGTAAACAATTCGATACATTTTAGCCCCTGAAGTTCAGAAAAGTTTATTTGCATATTCGATCATTTTTACATAATATTTGCTGCTATTGCATATATTTAAAGTCTGACAACTGAAAATGCTGTAATTTATTGTAACAAGCATGTGAATTGAAATAAGTTGCTGTTCATTACTAATGGGAGCAGAAAGATAGGAAGAGGAAGGCTGGAGGAGCCTGATGGGTACACACAGAAATGTCTGCGCACACACAGTTATCATTTGTTTTCAGATGAAAAGAAAAAGAATGTAAGCTCCCTGCTTAGCCCAGCAGTAAATCATCGCATGTGAAAGCAAATTCACAGTTGTTTGATTCTTTGTGAGGTGGGAGACCAAGAGAACAGTGAGCTTGAATAATGTTTAGGGTTTTTAGATCTGCTTTAGGTAAGAGGCCAGTTCCTTCAGCCAGGAACCTTTACCAAATTCAACTGGAATGCTTTTCCCAGGTCCAAATACTATGTATAGGAAATATAATCTGCCTGATTCTGAATTTTACACACTGGTATTTAACACGTCTGTTTAGGTGCCTTAAATAGTTGATGAAGAATAGACGCTGGACTGACTAACCTCTTTGTGATGTGTACTTATGAAAATTTTACTCCTTTCCTTGAAATGTCTTTTTCTAACTCAGGAAGAGTCTCAGTGTGGGTAGCAATGGAGATACCTACACAGTTATGGGAATTAAGTTATGAGATGAGTGCTTTTGATTTTCTTCTTCACATGTCAAAGTTTTTTCCATATTTTTATTAATTCAGTATGTATATGCTTACTTGAAAACTTCTGCATCTAAAGTTTGCTGCTTTGTCTTCATTTTAACTCTTGGCGTTTGCTCATGATCAAAATCGGAATTGAAGGAAGAAACTTGAGAATGTGTGCAAATCTTACAGAGAAAAAAGACAAAAACTCAAGAGATTGCAAAGATGTCATAATGCTAGATCCAGTGCATCATTTATTTGTCAGAGCCCTGACTCATGGTGGTTTTTTAGATTAATTTTGGATTTAGCACCTCACACATGTTACAACTGAAATTTCCTTTGTGGATTTTAGACACTTCAGTGGTGTTTTTGTATGGCCTCGTCTGCTTCTGGAAATTACAAATTATGCCTTTCTCATGTTTACAAAGCAGCGACATACTCATGAATGAGGATGGAGGAGGTGGTGCCTCATCAGTTTTGTATAGCTTAGAAGTTTAAATCAGATGTTGACCAGAGGGAAACAGAAGTAAAACATATTTGCTCCATTATTAAACAGAAAAAAATGTATAAAGAATATTCTAAGGTACAAGACATACCAGAATCTTACAGAGATCACAATCAGGCATAGTAATCAGTAATCAGAATTTCCCTGACATTTCCAAATAGAATTAAAATAATGCTTTAATCGTGTCATTATACTTCTGAAAGCTCAAAAATGTGTTTTACTGTAATCTTATGTGTGCAGTTTTATTTTGCTGATTTTCAATTTTTCTGTTGTAGTTCACAGCTTCTAAATGTAATGCTTCTATTCTAATGGGTAAATTCACAATACAGACTGGAGCTTTGTTTCTTATGTTCCATAATTATCTGGTATATATCATGGCTTACTGAATAATAGCAAAGCACAGAAGCCCCTGATACACAGACTTAATTTTGTTTAAATTCCTTTGCATGCTTTGGGGTCCACAAGACAAGTGATGCTTGATGCAGCCAAAGAATTTCCCTAGCAGTTTCCACTACATAATGGAGAGTGGAATGAACACTGAAAATATTAAGAGTAACTTAAGGGTCAAATGGCATTAGTACGTGAATCAGTGAAATAATGAGAATTAGTAAAATATGCCAAAATTTTATTATTAGAAAAAGGAGATTAATTGATTTGCTTACTCTCAGTGTGAAAAACTAATACAAACCTTATACCAGATCCAGTTCAATTAGAAATTTCCTCCCCCACACCCAGAACAATTACATTAAAACCGAGCAGCTAAACAGTTACCTATTCTTATAAATTCTTATAAATTCTCCCTCCTACTGATACTCTGATTAAGTCTGCCTTTATTGCTGGGAGCTTTTGCTTTAAACTGGGGTTATTTAACCTAGTATTTCAGGTAGTGTGGTCAAAAATGCAATTGTTGAGTTATCTTGATAGGAATTTTGGATTTTGGACTTAGTTTAGTAAGTATTTAACACCTTTTCTAAGTCAGTATAAGGTGGTGTGACCAAGATCTTGACAGAAATGTCAGCTGTTTTAATGACCTGTGGAAGTTTGGTGGCAACTGCCATAATTCAGATTATGTTTTAAGACTCAAGAAGGGCATTGCAAGTGCAGTTTCTTGGTTTTGAAGCTTCTTGGGACACAAGTCTTAGTGTGAAACCTTTAATGTAAGTCAGCAATACAAGGGGGATAGCTGGCAACAAAATTACCACTGGCTTCATGCATATTGATTTAGATTAACACTGCAAAACATGGCAGAATTTTTCAATTGCTCTTTGTGTAATCATTATTTTTCTTTTTTCCTTCGTACTCCACAGATCTTGCTATGGAAAACTGTTCTTTTTTTTTCATTATCTGCTGAAATTAGTTCCTCTGTGACACATACAAATAAATTATTATCAGTAGCAGGAATGAGGAAGCTGCAGTGCCGCACCAAGTGATTTTCCTACTTGAAGCAATATGTAAAGAAAAGACCAATTATTAGATCTAGGAATACCTTTCCAGCCCTGAGCATTTCAGTGAGGGACACAGTGTTTTACTGTGGATCCTTTGCACACTGTGGGAGTGCTGAGAGGCCCAGCACTATTAGAGGGAGTGCCTGTACACTTTGCTCTGTCTAATCTCTTTATCATTAGCAGGAAGTGAGTTAGTGGAGAACCAGTAGGTTTTGCAGTGAAAAAATGCCTAATAAGAAAATGCGAATTCTGACCTGCAGAAGCAATAGACTTATATGATGGACCAGTATTTTATTGAATGAACTAGAGACTATGAATTAGTCTGTCCAAACCTCCACTGTTTGAAGTGGAAAAACAAGTATCCCATGTTTCCATTAGCAGGTCTATCCCCATAATGGGTATTAAAGATTAAATTCTAAGAAAAAGAATTAGCCTGTACTAACCGTATTCTTTTTGGAGGATTAATCTTACATAAAAAACTCATTAAAGTGGGTTCTGCTGCATCATTTAAAATGACAACAGAAGACAACAAGCTGAATATTTTGTCATTGATATGACACTTCAAATTCTGTTTCTTATTTATCATTCTTATCCGTCACTCTATCAGACAATTAAATTACACATTATCAAAATCTTGTGGAAAAAAACCAGAAAGGTAGCTAAAAATATTTTAAATGTAAGTTTTATCTATAATTAGTATTTTACATTTTTCTGTAATGTGTGACTTCTTTTTTTTTGCCTTTCCCTTATTAAAGAAAATTTGAAGCAGATTGATCATTACAAAATACAAAATTGTAACATTCTGAGATAGCATTACATTGATACTGAATGCTTTTTATTCATGCTAGTTTTATTTGAATGGCATTAAGTACAGCTGCCTGTGTTGAATTGACTTGATTCCTCTGTTTGTTGGGGGAAAAAAATCCCACCTTGTCAAAACCAGTCAGCTACTGGTCACAAGGTAGCATTTGCATCAAAACAATGAGCAAACCCCTACATCTTCTGCAGGTTCATCTAGATTCTGAGTAATAAAATTCATGTCCTTTCTCTGGGTCGTGCAAAGCACTAATGCTACTCTTGCTTATTTGATCTGCCTCTCTGGAATGCTTGAAGTCTGATGTGGTCTGATGGAGTTAGAGTTTACTCCATGTCTATTGTGCAAGGAGATGAAGGTGCTTTAGCTAATATCGCAGATGTGTATCTGGCACTGAAGAAGATTAGATTGGGAGTATATATCATTTCAAAAAAATTATGAAAGCAGTAAATGTGGCTGTGGTATCAATGCATCATGTATGAATATAAATTATTAAAATTGTAAGATCCATACAAATTTATTACACATTTTCAAATGTTAAATGTGGTATACATGCTGCATAAAATTCCATTTTAGTCTTCAAAGCAAGACAGGTTTCAGACCTATTGCTTCACAGCACCATTTATAGAATTCCTCTCCTTTAAAAGTCTATTTTCTTGTCATACTCCCAACTTCCCATTGCTTGGTATCTAAAGCTCCTGCAAGACTAATTTGTTTGACTGACTTGCTCATGTAATCCATCTTCAAACTTTTTTGTATTTTGTCCACCCCCAATTCACACATGAAGTTGTGTGCTCTCCTTCAGCAGCATCTGCACTTTTTAGCTCCTAAAAGCTCTTGACTTTTGTCTGTTATTGAAAGTCCTTAGCTGAAGCCGACACCTTTATCAGTGTTGTTTCTCCACTTATGTATGCTTTGACTATAAAATTAACCCAGTTCTTCATCAGATGCTTGTCTAGTGCTTATATCTGTATCCATGTGAAAACATTTACCTGAACTGGTTTAATTAGAGTGTCCATTTATCAGGTCAGGTGCACCCAATTAGCAAGGAGGATTCATCATTCATTGCAAGAGTGCCTTTTGGTGCATACTTTTTTGAGGTACAGATTTTTCTGGGGGTGCCTGTCAGCCTTTACAGGTGCTCACATAGGAGCTCACGTGGTGCTAGGGCAGCTGTCTCTATGCTGCAGCCTTTGCCCTCCTTCTGAGCCCTGAGTGTTTTCCTGACTCCCATCTGTATCTCTTCCCACTGTTGTTTATCCTTAAACTTGTTTCTTTGAGTAAAGTTATCCATGTTTCATATATCTAAGCAATCATAAAGGAAAATAATTCAGTTTACTCCAAGACAAAATAATCAAAGATTGCTTCTCTCTCTGAGACTTCTCTGTCCTCCCTCTTTTTTTTATTCATGTCCTTATTTTGAGGATGAAGAACTCATCTTTCTTAGTACCGTGAAGTTAACAAGGATTTTTATAATGAAATTAATTTTCTTTTGTCTAGAGGCAAACATTAGGCTTGTTTAAAAATTTGCCAGTATTATTTTTCAAAGTCAATTCTGTAGTTGTCTTTAAAGCAAAAGCAGTATTCTGTGTTTGCACAGGTTTCAGCACAGACCTTAATCTTTTCTGGACTCAAATTGTACAACAGTATGCTTTTTGGCATCTGAAAAGGAAACTAACATCAACTAATGTAATCCATAACCTTTTGTCTTACCAAGACTTGGTTCCATACAAGCCCTGAGTTGATGGACTCCTTCTTGACTCTTTGTGCTTTAGATGTCCCAGTTCGCTCGGTTACATGTAGGGTGTCAGAAGTACACCTGTGCTTTCAGAGTTTTTTTCCCAAATCTGGAACCACTGGAGTGCAACAGCTGTATACATCAGGAGCTGCATTTTTCACAGTCTCTCCTGCCCTAGGAACATCTGTTGTCTGGACTGAGATGTCCAGTGTGGGATTCACCTATGAATGTGCCAGAGGCAGCTGCTCATCTTCATGGCTTAGCCAACCTCTCCAGTCCTGTTGCTTCAGCAGTTTCTGAGCTGGAGGGTTCATGCAATACAAACACATGATGGAATCACTGAAATACCTCTATAGGGTACTGAGCTAGGTTAAAAAAATACAACATTGTGATTGGTAATGAAACACAGCCTGGTTTGGTGTACTGTACTGACTACATGGAGAGGGTCACTTGATTTTCTGGACTTGTTTTTCCTGCCACTACTTTGAAGTCAAGATGTGTCCCACCTTACTTTTCCTGATACTTGATGTACTTATGCTTGTAATATGATTAGAGATACTTGTAGGAAATCTGCAAACCCTTAAAATTATTGGAAAATAATTGTTTTCTGGGAATAACAAATGTACCCACTGGAAGCTGCTGTTTTGCAGAATTTTTTACATATCTTGAAGCAACTAATGTTAGCTGAGACATTTTTGATTTCCAGGTACTCTAAAGACAATGCTATGCTAAGTCTTGCTGTAAAGTCACAGTCCAGCTTTGAATACATAACTATAGGAGTACTGGATGTCAATTGAAGGAGAGGAGATTCAGGCTGGATATAATAAATTAATTCTTTACGGTGAGGGTAGTGAGACACTGGAACAGGTTGCTCAGAGAGGTTGTGGATGCTCCCTCTCTGAAGGTGTTTAAGGCCAGGCTGAACAAGGCACTAAGCAACCTTAGTGCCTTAATGCGAGGTATCCATGCCTATGGCAGGGGGGTCAGAAATCAATGATCTTTAATGTCCTTTCCAACCCAAACCATTCTATGAAATATCTTGACTTTTATCAAGTGCTGGCACACTAAAAGAAGTTGGCATTAGGATTCAGATAACAAGATTTAACCTAAGATGATCAAGTTCATCTTTGTCGTGTCTCAGCTGAGTCTCTGGGAAGCCATCAGCCTAAATGGCTAATTCAGAATTCCTGAATACTTAATGATACGCAATAAACAGCGACCTGTTTGAAGACAAATGCTACTTACTTTGTTGTGTTTAACAGATCATGCCATTTCTGTGCTGCATTATTGAAGAGGTGGTTTTGTATGCGTTTTCTTGAAACAAGTGTAATGGTACAATGCAGCATTTCCATCAGGGATGGCTTGCTGTGTTGAGGTATCATGCAGTTCAAAAACTCAACATTATCCAGGTAAAAATGCTGAAATGTCCTTTTCAGATCCACAGATCAATGCATACAGGTACCTGTAATAGCCATTATACCTTAAAAGCTCATACTGTGGATCTGAGTAAAATGTACTGTTTGTCAGGGTTGGGGGTTGATGGATATTTTGAGAGACAAAATAGAAGAATTTAAAATTGCTAGCTAAGGAGCATAAAAAATGTTATCGAGAGCCTGTGAACCTTTGGAGAACCTTACCAAATGGATTCCAGAAAGCTTGGGGCACCAAAGGATTACTAACAGGGAACTAGGGGTACTGTTTTGAAGCTCAGTAGTTCCAGTTTTGCCCTTCAATTGCAAAACTTTCCATAAAGATGTTTCATTTGTTTATTCACAAAAAGGGAGAAATATCTGGTTAACTTTACCTGCCTGGATATGCCATCTGGATGCCAGCTTTATACCTATACTTATTGCAAGATGCTGTCTTCTGCAACATTTTAGAAATTGCTGCTTGCTTGAGAGAGTTCTGCATATAGTAAGATCCTCTAGAATCAGGCTGGCATATCTTTACTTCTCTAGATTATAGAATTTTCCTTTCCCATGGAGATGTCAATAAGGTAATGACAATAAGGTAATGGTGAAAATAAGGGAATCTAGGTCATTCATGTGCTTGAAAAAGAGACTAGGCTATACAATGAGTCATCATTAGTAAGATGAATTAAAGAAAACATTAATTTTTTACTTGCTGTGCTATCTGAGAGCTTGAAAGTGATGTATCATTTAAGCTTATAATGCAAAGCCAGGATATAACCAAGGTATTCAGGTGAATATAAAAGAATTTATTTGGTGGCAAGTGCACATCTGCAGCTGAGACCAAGCATTCAGCTTGGTATTTTTTCACACTTCAGAAAAGCTATCCAGAAAGACTATAATGGCATCTGAGAATTTTCACCCAGAAAAAAAAATAAAGTGTTATTGTGCAAACCTTATGAAGCACTCTTTTATTCATTTTGGACCTAAATATGTGGGTGAATGCAGAAAGAACAGCAAATGTTATTACAAGAAATGAGATAACATTGTGGGGAACTCCAGAAAAACTAGAAGCAGCTCCATAAAAGACCATCACCAGGACACATGGAAATCTAAATTGGCATGCATGAAAGGAACAGAGAAGTGGCTCATTCACTTTTTAGAATTCAAGGTCACCTGCAACAGCTCAGCAGAAATACCTGGCTGCAGCTTACTGTATACCCTGAAAATTTAATAAACACTTTCACTGTTAACAAAACTGAACAGAAAGTCGGCAGATACACGAAAGGACAGTTGTGCTGAAATGATCACAATGCCCTTCTGTGTTTTCTCACCCTGAAACTCATGTTTATTTCTCATGTAGTCAGCCACATAAAACACAAAAATAATTTTGAGAGGCAGAGATTAAAAAAAACTCATGAAAGAGGCTCCCTTTGGATTTGAAAAATATTGGAACACCTTGAATTGTATTGAGAAAGTGAACTAGGTGGACGTGTGGTGTCACCACTTGGCACACTCTGGTTTCCCACAAATCCCAAAAGAGATGAGCTTGCTCAGGTAAAGAGGTGTTCCATTTTAAGATTTTTTTTACCTCCATCCCAGTCTTGCTAACATACTTACTTGTTACATTTGTTTTGCACATATTATAATGCTTCCTTTGTAATGTTAGCAATTCTAATGTTACAATTCTTGCTGCATAACCTGATTAGCGTGCTAATCAGAATTCTCCTATCAGGCAGTTGTAGAGTGGTAGTTTATTCCTGGGTATCAACAGTGAAATGGACTTTAGTCAAGTTCATAGATTTGGATACTCTTTTAAGAAAAAAAAAAACCAACATTCTTTAATTTGGATATGATCCCAACCTAGAACTGTACAGGAAATCTGTGCTAGTTGAGTAAAACTTTGAGTGACATTATGTAGTGTTGTGTATGTACAAACATAATAAATTTAGTTTTACTGGATTACACACACACACACAAACACACACTTGATCTCAGAGAGATTTTTGTAACATTCCTTTCTGTCAGTCTGTATGCTACTAAATCACTGTAATGTTGTTCACAACAATTTTAAGAGAGGAAGATGATGGAAGAGAGTTTGTAATGTCTTTGGAATACATCAGAGCAAACAGCAAGGATTTGTTTCATCCATTATCACACACAAAAAAACCCACAAAAGACACAAAATATTTCTTAGAGAAAAACACTGGAAATTGTGTTTGTTATATGAATGAGGATTTTGAAAATGGGTAATGTATTAAACTTCTATGAATAATGCGTGCATAACAGTTAGAATTATAAAAGCCCCATAATTTTTCTATAAGCCTAATGTGTTTCTTTGCTGTTTTGCAGGCAGACCAGTAATGATTGTAGTTGAATATATGGAGAATGGATCCCTTGACTCCTTTCTGCGGGTGAGGTGCCATTTTCTGATGACATTTGAATAAGACGCCATTCTAGGTTAAGATTTTAAATCATTTATCATAAACTAATTTCTACATAATGTTATTCATGGATTTTCAGTGAAGAATATAGGCATTTTTCCCAGGGTACATTTCTAAGGCACAGCAATACATTAGCACATGGCTGGGAAAAAAAGACGTAAACTTAACAATGTAATTGATTTCTCCTGCAAAAGTAGCTTCCATATTTAGCAAAATGTATTCTATATAGTGGTTTTGTGAAGGATAAGATAAATTGAAGCACAAATGCCTAGCATTAATAGAAGCAGTTCATTTTTCTCCAGTGTCTTTAAAATATTTTGTTATGGCTTTCTTTGGGTGGTGAAGTGGAGAATAGACTCAGAAATTGATTTAAAATTATTTATGTTTATTTGCATTTAACAAATTTAATTAGAAAACAGTTCATGGGTGAAATATCCTGTCATTAATAAACCACCAATGTTCACTAATAAGCATTATAGAAGAGTTACAGAAGGTATGAACAATATTTGTGCAATTGTCTTTAATTTTTCTTTGAAAAGTGATGGGAAAGATAATCCCCTAAGCTAAATTTATCCCAAAAAGGTCTCTTTTGTAAATGTTCTGGAGTTTTGCTGGCATAAGTCCCTAAGTATGTAATTTAATTGTCAAGGATACAAAACCTGTCTTAAAGAGTAAATATCAGTCCTTATTAGCCTGCTGCCTCACCGTTAGTGTCCCTGGATGGGACAGGAGATTGGTGGGCTGTGGTTCTGTTCGAATTTGTTTGAAAGGGTATCTCAAGTGCAAAGAAGCTGTGAAAATATTTGCAGAAAAAAATAGATTTTATCACACACCAAGGATGCTATGATTGCAGCAAGAAGGGATTGCTAAGACAAAAGGGTCAGTGAATGAGAGGGAAAGAGCAGCTGACTTTTTAAAATGAAGACTAAATTGGTGAGAGGGAGATGAAGTCATACAGAGTGCTTGTTTGATAGCGGGTCAAGAAAAAAGGTAGCTGCGAACATGTGGAAGAAAGACTACTCTGAGAAAACATCAGATCCATTAGGTATTTATAGGCATTATTTCTGCTTTCCTTTTTTTTTAATTATTCCACTGTATTTTTCTCTGGTATTTATTGCTGTCTGCTTCATCAGTTCTCCTAAATAATTTTTTAATTTCTTTTGTCAAGACACATGACATCTGCTATGTTGTCAGAAACACACCAGCACTGTGGTTTCTGGTGAGAATTTGCTGATCTCTCAAAATCAAGTTATTTTTCTGGAGATAATTTGGTATCAGTCAAGTTCTACTTAGAAACTGAGTAGGTTTTAAAAATCATTCCCTCTGATTTCTGGCTCATCTTAATATCCATCTGCAGCAGACACATTGCCACTGTTTTGAATACCTGGAGCTTCCTTGGTCTATAATTTATCAACAGTGCTACAGGACACATTGACTGGGCCTGAAACTATGCNTTTAAAATGAAGACTAAATTGGTGAGAGGGAGATGAAGTCATACAGAGTGCTTGTTTGATAGCGGGTCAAGAAAAAAGGTAGCTGCGAACATGTGGAAGAAAGACTACTCTGAGAAAACATCAGATCCATTAGGTATTTATAGGCATTATTTCTGCTTTCCTTTTTTTTTAATTATTCCACTGTATTTTTCTCTGGTATTTATTGCTGTCTGCTTCATCAGTTCTCCTAAATAATTTTTTAATTTCTTTTGTCAAGACACATGACATCTGCTATGTTGTCAGAAACACACCAGCACTGTGGTTTCTGGTGAGAATTTGCTGATCTCTCAAAATCAAGTTATTTTTCTGGAGATAATTTGGTATCAGTCAAGTTCTACTTAGAAACTGAGTAGGTTTTAAAAATCATTCCCTCTGATTTCTGGCTCATCTTAATATCCATCTGCAGCAGACACATTGCCACTGTTTTGAATACCTGGAGCTTCCTTGGTCTATAATTTATCAACAGTGCTACAGGACACATTGACTGGGCCTGAAACTATGCCCTATGCATGTGTGTGTGCATGTGAGCAGAATTACATAGAAGAGACTAAAGCCAAATATTGAATTAAGTCATGAGAAAGGATTATCTTTCTCTAAATTGCTCTAGTATGGTCCCTGTATTCCAGTCAATCTTCACATGCATTTATTTATCAGAATAGTTACTACTTATTAGGATACTTAGTAGAAATTGACATCAGCAAGATTATTATGTTATTGGAAGGCAATACTCACATTGCATTAGATATATTTGTAGGCAAATCTGCAGTGAGAAAATGTGAGCTAATCATTTCTGCAGCTGGTTTCTATGTATACTATTTTAGTTTCAATTCATACTTTGGATATAGTTTATTTTTCTAAATTGCTTTTTAAAAGGACTGTGGATAATATTCAGCAACCCAAAGCACTGTAAATGTGTCATCAGAATTTCTGTTCATAATTAGCAGAGCAGCAAATGACTGGAAAGTAATCTATTTAAAAAGAAATCCAGCTGCTTCATTAATAATAGTTGTTTCCTGTAGATACAAGACTACACTTTTAAAAGCTTTTGTGATAGAAAGAGGCAGAGAGATTTTTAATTTAGCAATCCAAATGAAAATTGTTCAATGAGTATAACAATTCTCATGTGCTGAGATTTGGAAGGGCATATAAGATAGTCTACCTTACTTTTTGTTTAAAAGAAACATTTTTATAGCATGAAGTGGTTTTAGTGAGAGAGTTAAAAAAGATATTTCTTGCCATAGAAAAGATCTCCCCAAACATTACAACCTGCAAAAATTAAATCAAAACCTTGTTCCTTCTCCAAAAGTCTCCAAAAATGGGTCAATCTTACAATTTTGAAGCAAATGCTATGATGAACCGTACAAGGGTATTCCAGAAGATTCCTCAGTGAAGGCATTTGCCATCAGCCTTCTCTTGATCTTCATGGCATGTTAGCTTGCATGCCGGTATGAGTTGTGTGGGGAAATCATAGATTGCAAGTAAAACTCCCTTTGACCTCTAAACTCTATATAGTCTTAGTAGTCTTTACATGTATACTAAGTGATCCGCCCAGTATTGTGCATAAAAGTGCATAGCAGGGTGTGGAAATGAAATCAGTTCCCCTGGATGCCAGCCCAATAGATTGCACTCATCCTCCGTATTCTTTAAGTGCTCAGTATTGGCTGTAGTTATGTGGCCAAATGCCTTACTTTCTGCCATTTGTATGAATTGCAGAGCAAATTCAGCTAGATTGTTTTCCCCACTCTACAAAATACCCTATGTGCTGGTTACTAACTTTGAGCTTTTAGGGAAAAAAACTGGCATCATTTGCAGTCGGATAATGCTTCAGATATATTCTCAGTGGAAAATCATCAGCTAATTAGAACCAATATTGTAAGATGATAGTAATTAATTACAGCAATTGTACACCGCCAAACATCCTAAATTGCTGGAAACACTCGACACTAAATTTTCCTCAAAAATTATTTTTGCAGTCATATAAAACTGATTTCCATAAGATGAAACTCTGTTCATCGATCATAGAAAACTGATGCATGCAAATTAATCATCCCATGAAAGTGTGCCTGAAATCCGCTGTCAAGTAAATGGCCATTTGATCAGAAATGAGGTACGTGTGACTTCTCGTAACACTTGGAGAGATGAAAAATTATGTGAGCTTTCAGCTCAGAATTTCCTCATGGGGCAATTGGCTCTTCTTCCAGTATTACTCCAGCAGCTGTCAGACTGGACTGATCTGTGCTTGGAAATAAAGTGGTTAATACTTCCTTTTGGCAATTGAGGTGTCTAATGGAGATCTCAGCAATCAGATATTCTGCAAACGTATGAGGAAAATAATAAGCACAAAGAATGTTGAAAGGGCATCTATCTGTATTGATAGAAAGATCTGCTCAGTATTAGATATGATCATTGCAGTCAGATCTGTATGCTCAGGCTTGTTGGTATGGACTGTAGAAGATGCAAGAATGACAATCAAGAGAGATGCATAAGAATTTTTGTTTTTTAACTTTTTAACAGTTTGCCACAGTTGTGAGTTTGAGATGCCTGCTCTTTAAGCATGGCCATGACTAAGTAAAACACATGGGTATTGAACCATTGCTTGGGGACCTTCATGTATGTCTTCATATATGATATAAATACAACCTTGCTTTGCTGTGGAAAAACAGAAAAGAGTGCCACATACAAGCTCATACAGTGGTTCAGAAGGTGATACAGTGATATAACAGGTCTGAATCCTAGTTTCACTCCTTACCTGTTTGCACTGCACACCGCATTTCCCTCAGTCTTGCCTGGCAGATGATTTTAATAATTCCTATAAAAGTCCTTTGTTGTAAGGCTGGTTCTTTCACCCTGGCTCAGCCTATTCTTGAAGTGGATGCCTCAGATTTATGGAGCTGTTAAGAGTTAAATTTCACCCGTTGTTTTCACAAGTTTATCTGAACGGTCATTCTTGGCTAAAGTAATTGGATTTCAATAGGTACAAGTTGTTTGGAGGGATTAATTTTTCTTGGGTTCAATTGCACAGAATGCTACCTGGGGAACATCTGCTGGCTGTGATCTACACTTATCCTCCTCGTGCATCTTTCCATACTGAATTAATCAGCAAAAAAGGAATCAAGTAATATGAACCCAAACACTTTCACCAGAGTACTTCAGCTTCTTTCAGTATTTTTCTGCAGCTGCAGACTACCAGACGGCTGTCAGCATTTTATTCTTGTCACAAGGTGTGACAACCAATAGACAGTGCAATGAGGCAAGAACCAGGGATACAGTAATATTAATCAGATAAGAAGTCATTGCATTGCAGTACATTCTGTAGCTGGCTTGATAGTAAAGTAATCTATCAGCTGTATCCACGGCACTGTATTTGCACACCCGTCTTGATTAGGATGGGAATGTGCACTCTCCAGGGATCACTATGGGAAAGAAAGCTTCTCAGGGTTTGCTGCATATTCACTTAGTAATAACCTGAAGAGACAGATGTTTCGGTTAGAAAGATACTCCAGTCTTGCCCAGTATTGTGAATCTCTGACCTGTGGGAAGAAATAATTTATTTACCTGGTGTAATCACAGGGTTGCCTTGCATTCTTCAGTGTTACTATTTGCATTAGCAGTGCTCTTTTTCCTACCTAAGAACTGTTGTATTTCCTTTCACTTCAGAAAATCTTTGAAAATTTAGATTTATTTACCACCATGCATAGTAGGTAAAAATGCTGTATTATGTATTTTTTAACTCCAAAGAAAATATTCCAGAGATCATTTAAAATACACTTAAATGCATTAGAGTACCAACTGCAGTAGCCTGTACAGCAAATGAGACCCTGGTATTCATCACCCAGTTTTAATCTCTTGAGGCCTCTCTAGTTGAGCCCTCATAAGATAAGTGTGGGGAAAAAGATTACTAGAAGGAGAAAATATTATGATATATTGCTCTTTGATGCAGTAATCATTTTGAAGTTATTCTCAGAGCAGCTTTGCTATCAGGTTCATTCTTTTTTCAGCTAGACTTTAGATACTGCAGCAGATACCTGCATTTAGTGAGTTTGGGGAAAAGGGAGGAAAAAGAAAAATGTAGACCTGCAGAAAGTTCTACTGTTGTAAAGTACATGTTGTATATCCATCTAACACGGCCTCACTAGACAGAACCAGCTTTGGGGAAAAGAGGCCAGATGGCCTTTTGTAAGTTTAATGGTTCCCGGTATTATTTATTCTACATCCAGAGAGGCAGCAACTTTAGAGCTCATAACTAATACTCCTTCTTCCACTTTCACAAGCAGCTTTCATGTGCCCTTTTATTTATTGGAGACACCTTCCTTTCCCAGTTGGATAAGGGTAGTATTTTGCTTTTAAAGTTTACTCTGTAAAGAATAAAATCCACATTAGAAATTGCTAATAACAATGTTTTTTTCTGACTCAAAAACCACATTGAGCAATTAGAAGCTGAGTTTAAATGAATGTGTTACCTTAATACTGAAAGTGTAAGCAGCAGCATATATTTACATGATCTAAGATTACAGTGAGATTTTACTGATGCTACAGGGCTAACATTTTCCCTCAAGCAATGTTTTACCCAGCTAGAAGGAGGTATAAAGCAGCATTTCTGATACTGCTGTGAGACGTTCGTTTAGAGATGATAGATATTTTTAGTCATTGTAGGTGATCTTCATACATACTGAGCCACAATAATTTTATTACAAACTGTTTTCTATTTGAAGCCAAAATGAATTTTATAGGTAATGTGGACACTTGCAGTTTGCTCTTTATCTTTGCAAGTTCATGGAGAATATGTAAGAAACCAGGAGATCAGAACAGAGCCCATGTCATCTGTCTTTAAAAAGAAGGGAAAAGAGCCAATAAGCTGCAAGCCAGTCAGCTTAATGTCAACTGTGGTAACATTTCTGGAACAAATTATCCAAAAAGTGTTTACAAGCACCTTTAAGATAAGAGCAAGATAAGCGTAAGCCAACATGGATTTGTCAAGAACAAATTATATCAAACAGTCTGGTTTTCTTTTTTAACAGGGTACAGGCTTTGTGGATGGGGGAAAAGCAGTTGTTATTCTGTATCTTGACTTAGATCCTGTATCTTGATCCTTATGAGCAGCTAGAGAAATGTGGTCTTGAAATTTGTATAGGTGGACCCAGTCTTGGCTGCATAGTTCAAGAAGAGAATGGCTTTTAGATGGGAAGATACATGAAGTCGAGTTGTCCTGCAGCCTGTTTTTCCTCATAGTTTCATTAACTTTCTTGGTCCCGAGACTGCAACTTTGAACTTAAGAAATTTTCAGGCAGTGCAAAGCCAAGTAGGAATGTAGGCAAACAGTGTGGCAGAGCTAAAATTGTTAAATATCATCATCACAAAGACATCTTTAAAAATAATTTAGTAATTAGTTTTCAAAAATAATTAGAAGTAAGTAAGGACAAGAGCACAGTATTCCACTGTGGCTGGAATAATCAGTTGTAGTGTAGAGGACAGAGAATAACTGCTGAGAAAGAAGTTTGCTGGAAAAAATTAGAGGTTGCAGTTGATGATTGCAGAGGTGTTACATTGGAGTGAAAATGGCACATCCCACACTGGAATACAGAAATGGGAATATCCCCTGCTGAGTCTGTGAAGTAGCTTTTCCTTTCTGCTTCACAATGGTGAGGCCTCAATTAGTGTTTCATCTGGACCTTAATGAAGCAGGTGGACGGAGTTTACAACAGGAACAATATGAATAGTTACCAAGCAGATGAGATCTGTGGACTGAACCTGTGTTTAGCAAAAGAGATACTTAGTCTCCAGGTCCACAAAAAGCATTTGCAAAGAGGAACTGAAATCTGTGCCAGTTAAAGTGCTGTGCTTAAGGAAGGCATCTTGTTTAAGTGGGTATCTTATTCAAGATGTGGTATTGGCCCTAATGGTCTTTAAGGACAGGTTAGAAATCCATGTCAGGAATGACACAGGATGAGGAGATGATCTGGATCACTTCTAGAAGCCCCTTTCAGCCCTGTGATTCTGTGACTGCTATATTCTACTGCTCTGAAGTTGGCAGAGACACTTGGTTATGCCACGGCATCCCTTTTCATTTCTGTAGCTGAATAATGAAAACATTGTCACAAGCTGCAGGGGTTCTGCTGCTATTTGGTCAGATTTAAGTGTGGCTATTGCATCCTATATTAAGCTTCGAAAGGGCTTCATCTTGCAACTTTTTTTTTAATACTAAAAAGATGTTGCATATTTTTAATAGTTGAAGAGATACTTAGATTCTTGTGTAGAATCACTCATCAGCATTTTAAATTAACTAAAGTGATTTTATTTGTTAATGTATTACATTTAATTAAATTATATATTAGTAATTACGTGGAATTTTGTTAACAGTTGATTAAACAAGTGAAAATTCAACTCCCTTATCAGTAATATAATAGTATGATAGTATAGATATACTTCCATGAAATACTAAGTTGCACCTTGAATTTCAGAATATTTATGCTGATAAAGTTCCAGCATTTCCTTTTCATGGTAGAATATTAAAAATTCAAAACCACAACTTTCATATAGTGACCAGTAGGAACTGTCAGTAGTGAATGTGATTTGCATTAGACACAGACACACAATTTTCAATGCTTTTCATCATCTAAACTAAAATCTAAATCAGCGGTAAAATATACAGATCTGTAGCAAATCCTGTGCACTTCTCAGAATATAAAGGCATAAAAGTGCTCTGACTCACAGAGCAAATAAAGTGGATTTTAGAATAGAAGTAAGTCTAGAAACAATACAGTAAAATTCAGTGACTCCAAAGGGTTCCTTTGTAATAAAATGGAAAAAATCTTCTGAAGAATAAAAATTCCATGGAGTTGTAGAAAAGCACTAACTATCACATGCTGGTACTGGAAACTACAGTGTGAAAAGCAATGGGAGAAACAGGATATCATCCTTCCTTCCCTAGTGTAAATGACCCTCTTCACCATCCCATTATACATCAGCACTACCGAGAGATCTGTAACAGGAAAAAAATATTTCATGTACATAAGGTTTTGAAAAGCAAACTGTAGCTGAATGAAAAAACTTTTTTTTCTGGGCATTTACATGGCTGCATAAGTGCGGTAGAAACTACTCAGATATTGCATCTATACTCAACTGATGAGAAAAACTTATCTAGCAAAGCCATTTAAGCCTGATTAAAATTTTATGGGATGATAGCATAAATGTGCAAAGTCCACTGAGGGTTG
Source organism: Turnix velox (assembly GCA_013400935.1). Lineage (NCBI taxonomy): Eukaryota > Metazoa > Chordata > Aves > Charadriiformes > Turnicidae > Turnix > Turnix velox. The sequence goes on along the minus strand of VZTY01031841.1, from coordinate 166,298 downwards.
AATTGCTGCCAGTTTTGATTAACACCCTTAACACCCCAGCTTGGAATCCTATCTGGAGGGTATTCCAAATCTCAGGTATGGGAATCTGAATAAAAGCCCTGGATAGCAATCACCATATCATTTAGATGCATGGTTAATCTCCCTATAAGACAAGCGAATGAAAGGAGATAGTGGAAAGTTGCTAAAGGATTGATTTCAATCACAGGTGTGTATGGAAATTTACAACTGCTGGAAATTCAAGGCCAGATTCATACCTGGTATAATTTCATCAATTTAGTTGAATTTTCCCAGGGTTAAATATGGTCCATTGTGTCTGTCCTGGTCAGCTTTAATCAGATAAATATTTTTATAACAGTTTGAATGGGAATACAGCTGGCATGGAAACTGGTACAGAAGTGGTTACAGAAATACTTTAGAGAGAAAAGACTGCTTTGTTGACAGGAAAAGTGTAGTTGTTACAACTGCAAGGCTGGCAATGAAACAATATAAAACAAAGCATGAGATGGGATGGAGGAAAACAGATGCAGAAAAGGATTCTGAGAAATATACAGAAGGAGAATGAGGACAGAATAAAATTGCAACTGGTATGTTAGCAAGTCTGTCATTTCTGTACAGGAAGAGATAAGAAGCATGAACTTTTTCTGTCAAGGCAGAAGACCAAAGAAATTTGAAAGAAGGAAGAAGAGAATGACAAAAGCGTGAGATTGTTGTTAACTCAGGCATTTCTCCAATACTAGTAAGGCAAATACTGAGATTTGGAAAGAGCAGAGAAAGGTTATGTTTTATGAAAAATCAGTCAAGCATGGGCTAGATTTGAAAGAACACAAATTAAAAAAAGGAAGGAAGGAATGAATGCTTGTGATCCAAGGGGACAAAAGGTAAAGGGAGGTGTCACAGATGCCTCTGCAGTTTGATGAAAGAATAAAGCTGTTGATGCAAAGGTAAAATCTAAAGGTTTAGGGGGTTGGGTTTGATCAGAGCTTTAAGGGTTCAGGGAAGAGGAGTGGGGCAGGGAGGAGACTTGATTGGCTTTTTTGCAGAAGCCACTGGAGCTTTGTTCCAAATGCTAGTTCTATAGCTAGCTAGAAGAGCAGTTGTTCATGTAGTGTATTAACCATTTGCAGTCATCTTAATAAGTTATGACACAATTGAACACTTAGAATTATTAAATAAATAGCAAACCTCAAATCCTGCATGGCTTCATTACCTAAAACATTGGATATAGTCTGTGCCTTTCCTTTACTGGAGAAGGCTAAAAATACTCTCTTTTGACTCTGCTTAATTGCTATATAGAAAGTTTTTCTTTAAAATATTATTCACCAGCATGTTTCAGACTCTGAGAAGTTCCCCTTATTCTCATGCTAGAGGCCTGTGATAGGGAACATCATAGGCACATAGCAGGGGATGGCCTTTTGTAAAATGTTTTCTTATTGCACTTGTGCCTTGATCCCCAGCTGAGTATCATCTGCAGAACTAACTGCTTACAGGTGGCTTGGATGGAGACAACAAAGGACGGGAGTTGTTTGTATGTGTGGAATGATTGTTTGGAGTGGTTTGGCTCTACTTCTGTATGGTCTCCAGAGCACTGATACAAGAGCAACAGTGAGGGAAGAGCTGCTATAAATCAGTTGTAAATGTACTTTGTTTGTAGAGGTCTATGAAATGTTTCTGGCCACTGATAGAAACATGGCTTCTTAAATATAAGTTCTGCTGGAAAATAAGAGTTTATGAGGTCTTGATCTTGTCAAGGTGTGTTAGCATATGAAATCATGTGTACCGTTATATTGGCTTAGAATAGCTGCTTGGAAACATAACATCATAGGAATCTTGTTCACATTTATTTTAGTGGTTTGTCACAGTTTCTTTCATCATTTTTGGTTTGTTTTTTTTTTTTTCATTGGTCTTGTTGTATGGTAACCTAACATTGCGGTACTGGTGAACATTGCCTAATGTGCAGGTTTTCATACACTGCTGCACTTTCTTTGCTTTCAATTGATTTTATGAAAGGAATTGAGAGACTTTCTCAGTAATTAAGCTGCATTTGCAGAATCCATGTTGTCTCTGCCTTTTCTGCTTCCTGCCTGTCATTCTGTTTGTACTTTGTAGCATTTAGTGACACTCTAGGAGCTTGCTAACCTACCTTCTTTAAAGGCAAACAACCCTTTTAATTTATCACCCTGCACACTAAATGACTTAACATGTAAATGTTTGTAGCTTCTTGATATATGTAGATGCATAATATATGTTAGATCCGGGTCTTGGTCTAGTATTGCTTCACTTCAGAATATGGGTTAATAACATGAGAAGTGAGTTAAAATATAGTTCTTCATGTCTGAGCTTTGGTGGTTGGCTTGTTTGTTTGTTTGGGAGGCTTTTGGTAATCTTAACTGCTAATTCCCTATTTCTTCGAATTTTTACATCATACTTAGTTAGAATATAGGCCCCGACTAATTGAGTTGGGATGGAATTGCTGAAATAACTTTTCTGACCAGAGATGAATTTCAGTATGTCTGTCTAGTTTAGCCAGCTGCTTTGCTGAAGCTAAGGAATTTACTGAACTTACTGTAAAGTTCTTCCCTACAAAAATTATCTTGCTTAAGTGTATGAGAGAAGCAACTACTTGTCTGTAGCCCAATGCTGAAGATATTTAAAGAGACAATGGAAAGTTAACTTGCTTGCAGGGGACAGCTGTTTGTTTTTGTTTGGCTGCTCCTGCTAACATAAAAGCCCAGCTCCCTGAATAATCCATGAGAAGCTAAATGTCTGCCATCTGAGGTCACAAAAATACTGCTGTAAGCTGTCTGCTATAAATGGTAGATAGGACAGACATAAACCAGGCAAAGAAACTGTAATCAGATTTTTGTATGGGTACTTTCTTGGTCCCCACTCAGGAAGCCTCTGATGTAGAAGGTACAGAAGCATTAACTTTAGTATTGCAGATGGGGAAAATGAGGTCCATCAAAACTCACTAGACTGACAAATGTGGTTAACAACTTAACTCTTACATTTTCAACTTCAGTAGATTTCAGTAGGAGTCAAGTGACTTAATGCATTCATAGGTCTGAGTTTAATGGGCTTAGTCAGCCAGGAAGACTTCAGGAAAGCTACATGACCTCTAACTAAATCACTTTTTCTAACATAGTGTTCAGCAATTATATAGTGTTGGGTGCAGAACAAACAGGAGGCAAAGTCATGGGCTCTCTTCACTTTGGGTGGTTTGTTTGCTGGGGGTTTTTGTGTTTTTCTTAAATAGATAAACCCCTCCAAAATAGCACAAGTGAGGTAACAGTGTCACCTCATGCAAACAATCTAGGCTGAAGTAATAAGCAGAGGGAGGTATGTTTCCTGATATCATGTTTTTGGGAAATTAGTAATTGAGGGTAAAAGATATTAAATTCTTTCAGCAAGAAAGTGAAAATGTGGAAGGGGATAATCTGCACAGTGAGAAATGGGTTAGTATGTGCTGCTGACCGACTTAAATATTTAGAAAAAAACCAGTTTGCAGCAAACAGGTTGGTTGGATGGGTTACAAGTGTATTTTAAATATGAGCTGTAGTATGAACTATCACTAGTATGAAAGTAATGAAAAGTAGCTGTGTTCTTTGACCTTGTATCTTCACTTGCAGAAGCATGATGGCCACTTCACTGTCATCCAGCTGGTTGGCATGTTGCGAGGGATTGCATCTGGCATGAGGTACCTCTCAGACATGGGCTATGTACATCGTGATCTGGCAGCTCGTAATATCTTGGTCAACAGTAACCTCATGTGTAAAGTCTCTGATTTTGGTTTGTCACGCGTGTTAGAGGATGATCCTGAAGCTGCTTACACAACAAGCGTAAGTTTATCTTATCTAATTTGAACAGTTGATTTGTTTTGTGCCTCTTTTATTCCAGTCTCAGATGTGTCTGTGGGACAGTAGTTTGAATTGGCTTTGTTCCATGTTCAGCCTGTGTGGTTTAATAGCACTGCCAGTGTGTTTAAGGGAAGTTGTTTGGTTATGTAAAGGACGTATTGTTGAATTTCTTTTTAAAGCAAATGGACAGGTACAAATAGAATATATTTTCCATTCCCGTGTTTTTGTTTCTCTTTACATCCAGATTGTTTCCCCTTCTGCCAACATGTGCTCATTTACAAAGATATTATTTTTTTAAATGTGAATAGTGAATCTTAATAATTCCACTGTTGGAAGTGTGGTGTCAAGCCTTGTATTCATAAATTCAAATTTTCACTTTATTTTACTTAAGCTTAACCTCTATCAGGATAAAGTGGACTTCTTTCTCAAGGTTTAACTCTCATTATTTCTTAAATTCCTTATGTGATGCAAGTAATTTTTTTTAGTGTAAAGTAGGATTTTGATGAGGGCTGCAGTTGGTTTGCTTTGTGCTGCTGAGGGATGAGTTCTATGAACATACAAACTCTTGAATGTGAAGAAGCTCGTTCAAATTTGATTTGTATGAAAAAAAGTAAATGGTACCTGCATTATGAAGACAGTAGGAGAAGTGTCTCGATGCTAATTAAATCAGAAATTCAGATACAGCATTTTTTTTAACACAGCAAAAGCCTAAACTGGAAGTGTTTTGATAAATTTACTGCAAATTACACTTTTTGCACAGAACTGTAAGCTGACTAGAGCAAAACACTTTGCAAGGTTTTTCTACCAGTATTAATATGCAAGCTTGGGGGAGGGAACAGGGGTTTTTTTCCTTGATGGGGTAATTTCCCTCATTTAGTTCTCAGAACCTCTTTAGCTTCATGCTGCTTCTTAGTGTGAGGCTTGAAAGGAAAAATAAACATCATTGCAGCTTAACAAGTTATCACATGTTTTCTGAGCTTTGCTAATTGTCCATGTGAGCATGCTCAGCTGGCAGCAAATGCCCCAAGTGACAGGCAAGTTAACTTGCATTGCTCAACACTGATCATGGGCTAATCAGCTCAGCTGGTGGAAGGCACTGGAAATTGCCAAGCAATCTCTGCCAGTTAGGTTGAGGAAAAAATGCCAAATGCTAATTTCAGGCTTTCAGCTATTATTTATTCTATAAGCTTCTATTGGATGCTGAACAATTAGATTTTTAGAGTAGTCAGGGCCCGTCTTTCTCATAGTTAGGGCTAGTTTTTAGCAGTAAAAGGTATGTTAAAAAAAGCAGTATTTCATGTCATTGTGCCTGTGTTGAGGGACAGGCTTTGAAATTCTCATTGTTTTTTCATCAGTTCACCTAGCTGGGTAACATGAGAGTCTGAGGCAGCAGTTGTAGGTGCAATACTTTATTGTCATTCCTTCAATCTTCTGTCATCTCTAGTCCTTGGGAAGTGTCTTTCCACCATCCCTGAGGGCCAGGAGACTGCTCCAGTCCCTGTTCCATGTCTTTCTGAATGATCTGGTGACAGCCAAGTCCTCTGTTGGATGCTCTTGCCTTCCATATGCTCCATTCTCTGGGTCTTGCTCCCTTTGAACAAGTCCCATAGATGTTCTCTGTTAGTAGTCCAATAGTTTTGTACACTATCAGGGGCAAAGGTAGGGGCAGGCGAAAGAAGTTTTTGTTGCAATGTGTGGTGTGTTCAGTCAAGACCCAGAAGATAAGTTTTTCAGGGTAACAAAAGAATAGAAACCCAGAACTCAAGTCTTTTCACAATTCTAACTGGCCATCATTATGTCATTGATCTGTCTTCCTCATCATGAACATCTTCCCAACAGCAGGCTATGCGTATTACTGGAGGTTTTTATAGTATCCATTCAGTTACATACTGTGCTTTTGCAATATGAAGGTTAAAGCCTCAGTGCTTTCAGAGTTTGTTTCATCTCCACAGGGATTTTTCTTGGTAACAGCCCAGTACCTGTAGCTAGAAGAAATCCAAAGAGTGGGTCTTGAAATAAATAAGATTATTTTTAGCCTCACATCTCCTAGTACACACAGTCTACCAGTGCTGATTATTTTTCATTCCCCTTCTGTCTTATCCTGGTGTCAGAAATAGAATGATACAGTTAGTTGTTCCTTTTGGAAGAAAGAGCTGGAAGACAGCCTAAGCCACTCAGAAGCCGAAATTTTGAATTTTTATGTCCAAACATCAGTGATGCTGTGGTCAATACTGTGTAAATGTGTTCCCAGATGTAAAAATGGTGAGTTGATACGGAAGGCAAATCAAATATTGAAAAGCTGTCTGTCTCTGTGACAGGAAAGTCTGCACCCTAGCAAAAACAGGCTGAAAGGACATCTTGCCTTATGAGTTTACCGCATCTGAACAGACATGGCCTTCAGTCAGATGATGAGTATCTCTTGCTTTGTCTTCATATTGTCATGCAATATACGTGAATCTTCTTTACTTGCTGGCCTAGAGTGGATTTTACGTTTTCTTTATTGGCACATCCTCCCACGTGGGACAGAAATCAGGAATCAGAGTCCAGAGAAAGCGATGACGCCTGATGGGGGGGGAAAACCTGGCAAGGAAATTGTGTAGAAAATTATTGTTCTGTGCTGACACTGAAACACAGCTTCAAAGATTGTGTTCAGCTAAGTAGTTCTGGGAAGAAGCGATAAATGCCCCATGTAACACATATGTCACTATGCTTCCCAAGAACTTTGAACCAATGCTGTCGGTCAGAGAGTTGTTGAGTGCTTTAAACAATACAGTAAAAGACTGAAATCTGAAAATAGCTTTCTGACTTCTGTGGAGGATTCAGAGGGTTTTTTTATCCCCCAGCTTATTAAGACAAAGGATGTAAATATGATTTTGGTAAGAGGGCTGGTAGAAAATAAGAGATTAGCCTGTACTGCAGGGAATCACAAAGCTTACAAAAATATAATTTTCACATAGGACGAAGGAATGAGAACTAAGAACATATGGCTGGTAGACTTTGTTTCAGACTGATCACGAAGAAATAAGCTAAATTTTGGGATAACTAAATAGTTTGGAGTTTTTCTATGGAGACAAAAATTGTCATTTTTAGTAGTGGTTTCCAAGGCAACAATAACTCATAAAAAGACATTTTGAGCACAAACAAGTATTTATGTCAATACAGAGCACATCTTGGCTCTAGCATCCCTAGTTTTTAGGTAGACCATGTTATTTGATGCAGATTGGTTTTAAACATAGTCAGGATCCACATGTATGTCAAAAAGAACCACATGTTTACAGAAGAAGTTGTACTGCTATTGCGCTAAAAATTGCTGCCTTTAGAGATTTGCAAGTTCTGCTTTTCTGTTACCTTTTATTTCAAACTTTTGCATCTCTGACCCCTCCCTTATTTCATATGAGCAGTTTGAGTGTTAAACTCTACATGTATGTGCTTTGCCATTTCTCCCATGGGTTCTCTGGTAATTTTTAAGTGTATTTGTGGCAAACTGGAGGTGCGCATTTACACATGGCTCATAGAAGTTCATTATCAATCCTAATCTTAGACTTTGTCTGTGCTGTTAAAGATTGCTGTATGTAGGAGATAAATTATATCTGGTTTTGATTGCATAGTTTATTTTTTTTGGTATCATATGTTCTTGCAACAGAAAAGCGTATTTTTGTGCAGTGGTTATCAACCATTCTCAAGGCATGAGTTTCTGAAATTTATTCAGTGGAGATGAGACTTTGTTGGAAGTTTCTCATTTGTGGGTTTTTGTGCAGTGCATTGTGCTCTATCTCTCACAGATCTCTTTAAAGCATACCACAGACTCTCAGGGGTTGATATATCCCAGGCTGAAAAACCTGTTGGAATATTTTGTTGATTGACTGCATACATACATCTATTGAACTCATGGCAGCTGTTGTAGCAAGGAAAAATATGGGAATTAGGACTGAGAAGTAGCCCAACACTCAGAGATCTATTTAGCTGAGTATGAATGCCATTAAAAACAGCCACTATTTCAGAAGACTAACAGGTAGAAGACTTCAAGGATGTGAAAAGTAATGCAGGAAACTCACATTACTGAGTATTATTTAGACCAAACATTTGGCTGAAATGATCACTGGAGAAACAATGTTGTATAATGAATGTTCTAGGTCAGTAATGTGCATTCCTGTTTCATAAAGTACAAAAATATAGATATGCTCAATTAAGTCAAATGATGATAAATTAGAAACTATTTTAAAGGTGGCAAATAGTCTTATCACACAGTGTGTAATTAACCATGGAGCAGATTGCAATAGAACCATTTGCATCAGGATTTCAACAAATTTGTCTCTGTTTGGTTAGTTGTCATTGGGTGTTTTTTCTGTGGTTTGTATTGAGTTTGTTATGCTTTTATTTTTTTTATATTTAAAGGAGCATGAATATTCTTTGGAAGAAACAATACCCTTTACTACAGCCAGTAACAATTTCAAAAAGATGAAATCTCCTATTTCAGCCTGCTGCAGGCAGAAAAGAATACGAACAGCAGTGTGAAAGAAGTGGCCGAGTGGATTATTTGCAGGCTTTCACACCTTCCTCTAAAGCAACTGATAACACTATTGCCATGGGTTATGGGATTAGAGTGCCTTGGGCTTTGATTCACAAAGGAAGTTCTTCCCTCAAACAGTAACTCTAACCACTAAAATAAACTACCTGTGGATGTGCAGAATGTCTGTCAAAGTCCTTGAACCAGGTTTGTCTATCAGTTAAAAAAGCATTATCTCATGTAGAAAGGGCTGTGCAGGATTCACACACTTTTTTCTTTTTTTTTTTTTTTTAAAAGTCACAACAAAATGTGACCGTGGGACTTGCAATCCAAATGTAGTTATGTAGTGTAGCACAGTCCAACAGATAGATTCTGAAATTATGTACAGCAGTAAAAACAGAGCAAAATTTTAAAACTTCTGTGTCACCCAATTGAAACTTAATATAAATTATCAAATGTAATTAAATTCATTTGTTATGAGAGAAACATTACAGTAATGAAGGGCAAGAGCATGCAAGAATGCCTATTACATTGTATTTTAGCAGTGCAAATAGTAACAAAAATCAGCTAAGGCAGCTTTTGTAGATGGAAAAACTTCTTTGTTTTTAAAAAAACATCTTGAGAAAAAGACACTGGAGTGGATCTTAATGATCAGTTTGAATAACAGCTCATTCAACAGAAAATCATGGAATGGAAGTGAGGAGAGAACTAGTCTACAAAATGCATCTGCAATTTCACTGCAGTTTGGCTGTGATGAAAAGCAAGCAATAATAGAGTAAATAAAAATATGGGTTCTTCAGCCAGATCTTTAACATTAGCATGCTGATTTTGACATGTATTTTTAATCAATTAATTAGTTTTACCTGACTTTAGAGTAAAATTATTTGTTTTGCCTTTTCAAATAAAATTGAACCCTAGTTTATGTTTATGTTCAGAAGAAAAAAGGCTTTTCCATTGTCAACATTTTTTTCTGCAGTGTTTATTTTTTCTTTTGTCTCTCACTGTTGGGGATATACTTCCTGGCTTTATTCTTTAGTTCAGATATAGAGAAGGATTGAGTGCACCNTTATTTGTTTTGCCTTTTCAAATAAAATTGAACCCTAGTTTATGTTTATGTTCAGAAGAAAAAAGGCTTTTCTATTGTCAACATTTTTTTCTGCAGTGTTTATTTTTTCTTTTGTCTCTCACAATGGGGATATACTTCCTGGCTTTATTCTTTAGTTCAGATATAGAGAAACACTAAATCAAATAACATAGTGGGAGGCTTGGTGATGGTTTGTGGGACCATTGGTTTTTATTTCATACTTCATTAGGTTAAGAAAGGTATTCTTAAAGATAATTTACATAGCTTTCTGTCCTGTGCAAATAAATAAATTTACTATAGAATTTGTAGTTTAATCACATAATACACAATTCTTTCCTTTCTGGGACTACAAATTTGCTAAGGCATGAGAACCTTAGAAAAAATCTGTCTGTAAACACTACTGTTATTGGAAATTATATTCTGATATATATGTATATGCATACACCATATACCATAACCAGTCTTTCCATTTTATTGTTAATTCCTCGTAATGCTGATTAATTTCTTCTTTGAAATTAGATTGTTATCTTTAAAACACAGCTGGTTTTAGCTGCATGTGGACTCAATTGCACACATTTGTCTTTTTCAATTTTCATCAGAGTTGGTTTTCAAGTTATAATTGAAATAGCTACTTAGACATGCAGAACATACATATGTTTCTAGCAATGCCTTCAGTCACTTAGAAGGGTACTAGCTACACTTAATACTGAAAATGTAGCCATACATAAAATCAAAGTTACTGCTTCGCAAATTAAGCGAATGACTATAGTCTTGCATATATCTTTTGTTAGGTTATTGCTAATAATGAATCACAGCTTACTTAATATTTTAACTCTGAACGTATTGACCAAGGAGCAGTGTGTCATAAAATATCTTTACTCTGTTAAATATGTTGGAACATATTTGCAGTATGCACTGCTATATTAATAGGCTTAAAGTCAGTCCATTAAAGTCAGAGCTGTTGTTTTCAGTAGCATGTCACCTCACAACAATTACTGTAGGTTATAGTGCTCTGATATATAGAATAAGCAGAACAACCTCCTGAAAGCTCTGGAAAAAGAATGTAGCTTAGCTGCATGTGGTGGCTTTTTTTGCCTATTCCAAATTATCGATACCTTTTGAAGATTAAGAAACAAAATTTGTTTACTCTGTGGCACTGGAATTGGAAAGGGTAAGTGATTCATTGTGAAAAGATCATTCAACTCCAATGATCCAAACAGCTCAGCTCCAGTTCTATTTAGCTGTTGTTATGTGGAAGAAAACAAGTTCTGAGGTTTTGCTTTCATTTGCTGTACCACTCTTTGGGGGAATTTATCATCCACATTAAACACTGCACTAAAAATCAACTTCTCAGCATATAGCTTTAGAAATTTGAAGCAAGTTGAAAATTTGAAGCAGTTGTCTTCACCAGGTTTTTGTAAAGCTTCATAATCAGTCTTGACATATTCCATGGTGGGAGGTCATCATTTTGTGTTGTGTCTGTATAGTCAAATGGACTCCCAGTCCCATATAAGAGAAATTTAAAATAAATTAGATGTATTTAAAAGCAGTCAGCTTTTCAGGCCCATTGAGATGCTTATTTTGAAGTTCTTGGGGAGACAGCCTTGGAAGGAGGCAGCTTATACTATGTCTTCAGATGTTAGAGGAGAGCATTTGTGTTACTATCTCATTTTTTCCCTGCTGTATTCTGTTTTGCACTTTGTGGTGTCAACTGGAGAGCAGTTATGAAACCAGATGAGACCAACAGTACTCAACATCACTTCCATGATGCAGTCTTTTTTGGAATGAAAAATTCATATGTGCCAAATATCCAAATTTTGAATTCACCTGGGGTTTTTGTTTGTTTGCTTTTTTAATCTGGTTCTTGACAAATGTTCCTGCACTGTATTTGCATGTGACTTGCTAGTGACTCATCAGCTATCGAATTAGAGGCATTAAAATTTCAGACATACTGTTACCATTCTTATTTTATGAAAATAAATAGTAACATAGAAATTGTTAATTTAGCGAGGACTTGACAAATTTATTTTTATTTTATCCTGGAATTCTGACATCTAGTCTTCAGAACTGAAAAAAACCAAAATTTATTTTTCCTTTTACTTATGGAAGGACGTTTTGGATGGTTTGGGTGTTTTGCTTTGTTTCGTTTTGTTTTTTTCTTTTTTTGGGTTGTGTTTTTTTAATGAGAATTGGTCCTAATATGTAATGTCACCAAAAGGAGGCAGTCAGGAAATGAGGGAGAGAAAGGAGTAGGGCTCTTGCAGGAATGCAAAGGAGGGAAAGAGAGCCTTATGCTTTGGGAAGTAGAATCAGTATTGTTTTCCTTTTGTTACAACCTTATATGTTTGTGTAAGATTAATCATCCATAACAAGAGGAAGTAGAGGAATTTTGTGGGAAAAATCAGTGTCATGAGGACACCGAAGTTCAGTCATTACAACTTTATGAACATGGACAAGGAGAACAGGCTGGGAAGCAGAACACGGTTGGGGAATATCTCAAATGTAGTCGTTTTTCTGAGCCATGATCTTCGAGTATGCTTTGCATTTTCCACAGCTGGATTCATAAAAGAGAATCATTTGCCTGTTCTTATTCCTTTAGTTCCTCACTGCCTCCCCTGAAAAGTAAAGAGAGACAAAGCAAATAATACTACTCATATCTGGTGGAAAAACATGGAGCTGACTGAACTTTGACTGTATTTTAGAATTTACTGTGTAGGCTACAAGATCCTAGACCGATACTTAATAGAAGTTGCAGACTTCTCATTTTTAAACACCTGCTCTTTAAAAATCTTAATTTCACAGTCAAAGATGCTATCAAGCTATTATCTGGCAGAGCAGTACAATTTTTTTTTCTTGAGATAGTATCACTCAGTTCAGAAGGTTTGGAACTCATAAATAGTGGTGGAACTCTAAAAGAAAAGAAGTCATTTTTCTCATTGCTAAACCCTGCTAAATATGAAAGGATAGAGTTTTAGTTTGGTATGATTTTGACTTCTGTGTTGCAGCAGATTTGGCTGCTTGATTTGGTAGTGATATGTCAAAGAGCTGCCTTAGTAACTCTGGCCCCTATGTCTGTGTTGGTGCATGTTGCCCTTGCTCTGGTCAAGTCTGAGCTGTGTCTTGAAGCCCTCCAAGGGCTCTGCTTCAAGTACCTGCCTTTACACCTACAATACAGTTGAGGCAGAAAAGACATAATGGTGACAAAAAAAATTGAAACTCACATTTCACTATTTCTCCCTAACCCTTCAGGGAAATCCTCTGGCCCAAGTGCTGCTGATGTCAGAGTTTTGACATTCATTTTGACTTCAAGAAGGAAGCCATAAGCATGCATGTCTCAAGCAATTACGATTTTTTTCTGCTTGCTTTGGTAGTAACTGTAATACTTCTCCTTTATGTGACATCAAAGTTATTATAAATGGGATTCTGTAATTACAGAAGGAAATTTCTGAAGCAATATATACACATATGTTAAATTTAATCTACTTTCATATTTTGGTAATATAAAAGTTAAGTTAGGAGCAAGACTGACCTAGTTATTCACCTAAATTAATCCCCAGTCAAATCAGCTGGAAGAATTTATGCTGAACATGTAGAAACTGTGGTATGCTCTGAATCAGGATAACTATAGAAAGAAATCATTTATTGTTGCCTCTTTGCTTTGAAGAATGAAAGCCAGATTATTTTCAGTTATGCACAAGCACTCGGGAATCTCACTTGTACACTTTCCTGTATTTATCTATTTTCAAAATTTCTGCAATGGTAAACTCCTTTTTAGTCTTGTTCTGGTGTATTTTCAAGACAAATTTCTTGAAAATTTGTCTTGAAAATAGCTGTGAGTTTTTCCCCTTCATTATATACATGAGGGTGTGTGGCATGATTCATAACTTACAGATGCTGTGGTTTCCTTTAAAAAGAATGCCGCAGGAATATTGCAGCACAGTGGTTGTCCGTCTTAAATGTGCTAGACCTAGATTTGTATGACTTCAATAAATCTGGGTCAAACATCATAGTCTGTGCTCAGTACTTATTCAGGCAAACCCCCCCTTTGGTTTCAACAGGAGTTTTGCCTGACTAAGCACTGTGGGATTTTTGCCCTTAGTGTCTAAAATATTTGATCTGTTCCATGCACTTTGGAAGTGTTCTAGAAGCAAAACACTTGTGTTGTCCTTGACTGCCCCACTGTGGCTGTATCATCTTCAGCTTAAAATGTAGCAGAATCTTCTTATCAACTGCACCTTCAATGTCAGGATATTTTTTAAAAAAAAAAAAAAATTCTTGTGTATTTACTGTATTGAAAGTCATCCCTAAATTTCCATTCATTAATTCTGTATATTATTGCATGAAAAAGAAATGTGTTTTTTCATATTCTAAATTACTTGTTTCTTTTCTATTCTAGAGCTTCAATATTTTTGTTTTCAGTTATATTTTTTTGGGGTGGGAAAAAGGACATTTTCTCTTCAGGAATCTTGTGTATGGATTTCCTCTCTTCTAGAAAATGTTTCACAGTTCCGTATGTACAGGTACATGATGCTTTTGGGTCACAGTTCAAATGTCAGTAATCCATTAAATGAGGGTTAGGAGGAGCACAGAAAGCTCTTTGAAGTGTCAGGTGAGGCAAATGACTCGTTAACAAACTCAAAAATTTCTCTGTTTTCTTAAAATAATCCCTCTTAGCAAGGAAAGCATCAGCTGAATGTGTTTAATTGACCTCACTAAGATATGTGGAGTATTTGTTTATAAAGGCATATGACAATTTGAAGCTATGTGGAAGAACTGTGTTTTCACAGTAGTGTGGCATTTCTTGATTTTGTGTTGTTTGAAAATAAGCTGAAGTGCATTTTGAGATGAGACTTGTCATCCTCTACTGTATCACCACATCACTGACTCTGCTCTCATTTCTACTCTAATTTCTAACTGCCTCTATCTTCGCTCACAGTGAATTGCCTATTATTGCTCCCTGTGCTTTCTCTTTTCATTGTATCTTATTTTATATTGGACCCTCTGACTGGAACTATCATACTTTTTCCATCAGGCACTCTGCTTTTCATTTAAATTTTCTTGAATATCCACATCTGAGGCTTTAATGCAAACAGTTTTGAATAAAAATGCAATCACCCTACTCTTCAAAAAAAGCTCTAGGGTGAATCTTGTAATAATTGCACATCTTAGAAGCTTTCTTATCTGTGGACTGAATATTTCTCAAATCTTCAGTGTTTCTGATTAAATAAATACTTCTAGCCATGGATAAGCTGTTATTCAACCAGAGCAATTAGCTTGAGTGTGTAGGTGCTTTCTCCCACTGTAGCACTCATTGCTGATGTAAGAAGATATTTGGTTTGTTTTGAAGTCAGTTGTAGCCTGTGAAAAACCTGTGGTTTACTTGGCATACGTACTTTTCCAATGTCCAGAAGTTGAGAGAGCCTGTGTATATTTGTCCTGAGTAACAACTGCCTCACTCTTATTTCAAATTTAAAAAATATATCATTTGCCAGTCTACATTGTACTAATTTATCTAGTTACTTCTAGACATTTGCAATTGTAAAACAGAGAGGAAGACATCCTCCAAAGAATCTAGGTGTCTCAAGGAAGCCTACTTCAGCAGGGGGGTTGGAACTAGATGACCTTTAAGGCCCCTTCCAACCCAAACCATTCTATGGTTCTTTGATTTTGATTTAGTGTTGTGCAACTGTCCATCTAATTCCATCTTTTATGAGTTTTTGAAGGCTTGAACATGTGGTCTTAATTTTGGTGTACAGAATTTTCACTTTTATTGTATAATGTAAGAAGAAAAAATTCCTTCAACAAGTTATTCTAGCTAAGAATGGAAGCAGGAGCAGCGCAACTTCTCAGCTTCAGGATGTGGTTGATGTTGTACTGCCTTGTTAAACTGTGAGTTAATTCCAATTTGACAAATTCTGGGTGCTTCCTTGTAGCCTGCACCAGAGTAAGTTGGGTAGCATTTCTACTTGTGTTTTTGTAGTACTGTCATATCAGTGAGGTCCAGTATCTGCTTTTCAAGAGCTCGTATTTGCACTTTGTTCCTTTCTTGTAGACATGCTGATGCTGGGTACACTTTCTAACAGAGTGTATGATATGAGCACTAAGTTTCCTGTACTGGATTTCTATATATTAGATACTGAAAAAAACTTTTGGAATGCCTTTAGTATCTTAATCTCTGTGTGTCCTGGTTTGAGGTGAAATAGAGGAAATCTTCTCGTTTGTAACTTCACTTTTCAGCTATGCCTACTCTGTCCAACTAAACTCTGAAATTAACAGCACATTGTTCAGAAACTGTTCACTCTCAGACTGATAAAACCTGGTTATACCAAGGAATGGGATGCAAGAGGCTCTTGTTTTCATTTATCACTGTGGTGACTGAGGTCAGAAAATTCATTATTTGCCCCACCAGGAGTTGGAAATGGAATGATGTAGAGGGGTCTTACCCAAAGGTAGAAGTGGGCAGGGCAGGGGACTCAATGGGAGTATTCCATCCCATCAGCCCCATGATCAATATAGGGCTCAACCTGAGGGATCAAACAAAAGGTCAGCTTTATTTCTTCTGTGGCCAACAACTAGGAAAGACTCTGTTCATCTGCCTTAGATCCCAGCCCAAGCTCACCTGACTCCAAATCCAGCACCCAGCTTCTGACCCTAGCTGACCTCAGTCTGGGACCTACCCTGTGTCTGCTGGGGGTGTGATCCTCATCCTAGGTGCTTGATAACATTTTTTGTACATTGTATACCTTGTCTTTTTTCCTTTTAATTTCATTTATTATTGTCCATTAAAGTAGTTTAGAATTTTTCTAAACTCATAACTCCCTTTATTCCTTCCGCTCTTCTGAGAGAGAAAGGGGGGACGTCTGTCATTCAAAGCAGCCTTTTGGGCCTATCCCAGGACACTGTGGTACAGTAATGTTAGAAAAAGAGCAGGTGTAGGAAGGAGTACAAATAGAAAGCTGCACCCAAAACCTGTGACTAACAAAAGGAATATATTTCCCTGCATAGTATTGCTTCTGAAATTTGCTCAATTCATAGAATAAACCCACATCACAACACACTGTAAATTATTCAATGAAATTAATGCGAACTGTGTTTGCAGACTTTCTTTTCAAAGCCTTTTCTAAATAGAAGTTGCCAAAGGTTCATTAAACTGACATGCTCATAAATTATTTACTAATCTGCTACAGTCTTTCTTGAAAGAAGTATGTGGGAATATATAGCTTTATTAGTTTTTTTGAGGTTTTAATATCTGCTTCTTTCTTGTTGTGTATAGAACATTTGGTTTCAATCAGAAAAAAAAAAACAAAACATAAATTTCATCTCTTCTTAATTAGGAAAGGATAATGAGAAAGGATTTGTACATATTGAAAATCCTCAAGTCCTGCCGGCTTTCCAGTTACAAGAGGGCAGATTCTGTTGCTTGGGATAGCTTTTATTCAATTGCTTATGTTTTTGGGGTTTTTTTTTAAATTTGGTGACCTTATTAGTGCCAGTGTAGTACCCCCATGCAAAGATCGCAAGCTCTGCATGCTTCTTGACAGCACATTAAGCCAAGATTCCTCTGACTAGTTCCTGTGGAAGCCTCTCTGCATTGCAGAACAGTTAACAAAATGCTACACTGGCTTTTTGGAGTCCATGCAATTATCAGTTCAGCCTTGCCTTTCGATCAGATGTTACGAAGTTCAACTATTATATAACTGTTTCCCATAATCTCAGATTTGCTGGTTGCAATGCAACAAGCTGTATCTTCCCTGTGCTGACGTACCTGCACTGGAGTTTGAATTACTGTGTATTGAGATATATAGATTACAATAAGCAAAAGAGTCTTTTTACTTGTCTTTCTGCATCAATAATGTGGTAGTGCTTTTGAGTTTTAAACATGGAAAGGTAAGGCTTTAAGTTGAAGTTGTTACAGGGGTAACATAATGCACTCCTGTATACCACAAATGCAATATAATACTGAGTTTTTATAATATTGTCTTGGGTTTTTAATGTTAGGTTTCTGCTTGTGGTGCACTGCATTGTCCCAGGCTTTTTGCACAGATTTGTTTAGAACCAACAGTAAAAGGTATTTTCATTAGCCACTTATACATCAGTTGATGTTCTTTGGTAATCTAAGCAATTAAAAAAAAACCTATAAAACACACATAAGTAAAGATTGATGTGACATACTGAAGAAGACTCATTAAAACAAGCCTTTAGCTTTGAAAATTCTGATTGGAAGGTCTATTCCATTAAAAGGAATAGCACTATCCAATTTGTGTACAAATTTAATTACAGCAATTGCACAGGCTGGGCTTCACGAATTGCTAGCACCTCACTTGTCAGCACATTATGATTGTACTGAGTTACCTTTCTGTGGGAAGAGCCAACTCTTGGTGTAATCATGGGACTGGAGTATTCATGTGTGCTCTCTCACCCTAGAAAGAAAAATGTTAAAACTTTGTCCATTAAAAGATCTCAGAAGTATTTATTTTAAAAGTGAATTTTTGCAATTTACATCAGAATTCTTACATGGAGGACAAGACTCTGACAAGAACTTATGAGGGACCTCTCTCTACATTCAAAGCAGCCTTGTGTATTTTGATAGATTTTCTTTATGTGGTGGGAAAAAGCTGTTTTTCATAGTTAATGTGTGCAGCTCTTACTGGTAGCCATGCCATGAGTATAGTCTATGTGAACAGCACTTCAAAGCTGGGAAGTTTTCCTGTAGGTTTCATAAGCACAGCACATGTTAATTTGCAGCTGCTGTGTTTTTAGTGTGACTATAGAGTTAGCTGTTTATTGCTCCTAAACAATTTCTTCATGTATGCTCATATATTCTCTTCTTTATGTCAGATTGCTTCAAAATAGCAAATACAGGTTTTCTGTCCCATTAAGTTTTTATAGGCCGGTATCTTTCAGTAATGTAACAGGAGTTGGTAATACCTCACGGGGACTCTGAGAGGGTTATTCACACACTTATAAGCAGTCACAGTCATCATGTTTTTACCCAGCTACTTAATACAGTATCACAGTTTTTCCAGCTTCCAAGTGCTTCTACCTACCTCTTTGTTTATAAGAAAGTATGCATGTTGTTACAGTAGGAAAAAATGCAAAATAACAAATCTTTTCACAATGAGGCAAGAAGATCACAAGTTCCAAAATTTTGCCTTTTGCACTTTTGCTTCGTGCTTTGCATCAGCTCATTAAAAGTATTGAGCTATAGAGGGAACTTAACTGATCTTACTGCTTACTTATGCAGGATTGTGACACTGTAGATAAAGTAAACCATGAAGTTTATCCATGTGTTCATTGTAACATCTGTGAGTTTGGCTTCAAGACAAATCCCAAAGCAAAACATTAAAGCCAACATTTTGTTCCTGTGGCTTAGTTGTGATGTGTGCTTAATCAAATTAATGATAAGCAGAGAACAATTTAATAAAAGAAGCAAATTCAATCTAAAATATGAAACTGTATTTTCATTGTGAAAGTTAGTGTGGAGGTTGAATAGCAACAGAGGTAAGTTCTTAGCTTGTCTTCTACTCATTTGAGCTGAACCAAAAAAAAATAGAATAGATTTTAACAGATTTATATATGTTACTGTTGCTTAAAAATAAAAATACTCAGTTGTTCATGGAATGTACTAAGGATTGTAAGTATTATAAAGATTGGTTCAAGGTGGAATGGTTAAAGATAATACCTTTTCTTTCACTGCATTTTTCATCCTTTCCTGGTGAGGTACATATTTAGAAATTTTTTTGGGGGTATAATCACTTCATTCTTTAAAATCTGTTTCTTGGTTTGGTTTTTTTTCATTTGAGCAGATAGATTGCAAAGGAGAAAGGTATCTATATAAACATTCATAGCTGTTGAGCATTCATTTGCTTTTGGGTATTTATATAAGTACAAAATCCATTGGAATGTCTTCTCCACTGTGAGATGAAGATACAGCCCCAGAAACTAGCTTCATAAACCAAAACTTCATCTTGGAGGCAGAGGTTCTTATGAGCAATTTTACTCATAAATAATATGTAGTAAATAATTTGTAACAGCAAGCATCTAGAAATACAGTTTTTGACAGAGGGATTCTAGGTAGTTAGCATGTAGGATGGTCCTCAACTTCATATTTTCCCAAATGTTAAATGTGGACAGTAGCTTCTTCAAAGGGATGCCATGAGTGCAGTTAGTTATGAGCTGTAAAGCACTCTGAAGCACAGAATGGCTAAGTAGTGTTATTGCATCATTTCAATGTTTATAGACTTCAGTAAATTTATACCTTGTTTTTGAAAATACTGATAAAACGTGGTGTGAAAAACGACCTTTACTAATTTGATTACAGTGTTGGGAAGAATTGCTGTTGGTCAGTGTAATTCAAACAAATCCTTGATAGGCTTTTATGCAATTGTGAAAACAACTGGGGAGCAATACAAAAACTAGCTTGCTGTTGTGACTGAAGATTTTTGTATGGTACAAATCACTTGCTGTGATTACCGTGAATCTAAAGAAGGCAGTTTCAATCAGGACTTCAACCCTCAAGCTAAAATGAACAAAGTAATTAGAATATCCTCATGCTTATTTTTAGTAGAATTTTTGACACAGCAGCACTTGCTTGTATCCCATTGCTGAACGTTTATAAAAAATAATAGGCTTGTTGAAGCACTTTAGAAGACCAAATGTGCAATTAAATATCATTACTTTAGTCCATGGACACACTGTATTATTGTAAAAGCAATAAACCTGGAAAAACTTGATCAGTCCATTGCTTTTGTTAACTCTCTATGGCTGTGATAAGTAGAAGGCTCATTTTACCCTTATTTTTGTGTTTCATTTTGTTGATCTGAATTCTGAACTGTGGATTAAGTAGGAGGGGCTAGAAATACCATGTGTGCCATCAACTCCATTCAAATAAATTAGATCATGGTTATTCCAGCAAAGGGGTATTGGAGTGGAAAACGTGCTCTTTGGAAAAAGAGAGATGTTAAATCACTTTTCCTTAACTATTTGTGGATCTAGAAAGCTGGCTGCAATTGCATCAGAGAGAGAAACTGAAAAGAAGTGAATGAGTGACTGCCACTAAGAATAATGCCTAAAATAATGGGATGAAAGATAAAGATGTTGGATTCGATCCTATGAACCCAAACAGAGTAAGAGAGGAGCTCTACTCTTTTTCAGCAAGATAAATTGGCTGGAGCAGTTTTAGGTATATTTAAAAGCCAAAGTTCTCTAGCACATGCTTGTATTTTAGAGATACCAAAAGTTGCCTAATTGTAGCGCATCATAGAAAAAGCAGAGGAATAATTATGAAGTGAAGAACAGTTAATAATAGTACTAAAATGTGAGAGAACTCGGTAAACAACTCATGTACACAGAGTTAACATAAGTGATGGCCAAGAGAAAGACCACATTAGCAAGGAATGAAGGGCTTCCTTTCTGAATACTGCATCTTATCCTAGGCAGAAAGCAATACATTTGTATGTCTGGTTTTTCCTTTTAATTGTTTTCTTTCGTTATCAGTGATTGTGTGATTGGAAAAGAGGGTGTTGTATTGTTTTTCTGTGTTAGACTAAGTTATATCAAAAGTGCAGCCTGATCTACCTTTCATTAATCATAGGAATACATGCTATGGTGATATTGATGTCCTAGCCTTGGAAGAAGTTTTAGAGAGCATGCCAGAAGCTATGGCAATTTTTTTTAAAGAGAATTGATGGCTCATCTAGATCAACTTAGCAAGAGCGCACATTCTTGAGGTTGTAATTAGTGAGGTCTCTAGTACCTAGAATAAATCAAGTAGAGTTCTGGAAATTGTTGATAAGGGGTGATTGGTTCTTTTCTGAGTTGCATTTGTTGGTGTTAAATCACTGGGCACTGAGCTTACCTGACAGCTTTTTCATCTTGATACCACTGTTCTTACCAGGCTTTGTTTGATACCCATCCTTTGAAAGATTCAAGTTTTTTGTTCAGTTCTTTGATTGGGAGTAAAAGGGCCCTGTGGATTGTTGGAGAATTATCACCAGCCCACACCAGAAACTTCACAGTCTACACTGGAGCAAGCAATGGAGGAATTGATGTGCTACAAAATAAATGCTACTTCAATGAGAGTATGAAAATAAGTGGCATTTTGTTTAGATTATGGCTCTTGAGGTGATACAATTTTCTTTTTATGAAGATAGACTTGAACTTTGGCACTTTACACAGAAGATCTTAAAAGGAATCAAAATCTTGCATTAGTATTCCGTAATTTCTTTAGCATTAATACCATTTGCCTTAATTTCCTTATGTGTTCAAGGTTATTATCCAGTAATCAGGGGAAGCAAATTTGTAAATCAAAGAGAAAATGGTCTTATCTATGGACAAAGAAAAAACTTGTTTTTTCATAAAACATTAAGTTCTGCTGAATGTGTCTGATTTACTCTCTTTTCCTCAATGCTATTATCTCTAAGTTTATCTTTAGATGCTGCAGGCACAGCTGTGCCAATGTTGGAATGCATATTGCTTTGCTGTCCACCAGAAGAGCTTTGGAAATCCATTTCCTGTATATATGAATATATGCATATATTTATTTTCAGTACATAAATATAACTGAGTTGACTGAAAAAAAAAAAAGTCAAAAGTTGCTGCATAGGCTTCTTTGGTAGCACAAAAAGGGCCTTCCTGCAGAAGCCCTACCTATATATTATGAAAGCTGGCCATGTAAACACGACTGTCATGCATCTGTAACTTCAAGCAGAAGTCTGTCCAGATTTGGCATAACTTAGCAAGATGCATGTGCTTAATTTGCATGAAGCCCAAATGCTAAACAATATTTAAATGTCAGTCTCTCAATGATTTAAAAAAATAAGTAATTTGCTAATATACCTCTGCTAAATTAGCAATTCTAAATCAAAAAAAGAAAAACCAAAAACCTTAAAGTTGCTACCAAAACACATCAAAACCTCCTTACTTTTAACTTTTTTTACCTAGGTATATTTTTGACTGCTTTTTTAATTTGTAGAGACACTCTGAAAGGTCAAAACAAATTTCAGCTACTTCCATTAATTCACCAAAAAGCTTTATGAAGTCACCACTGCTTGGAGAGTGTAGAGCAATTTATATAAAGTACTTTTCCAAGATAAACCACAGCTGGGTCTAGCACCAATGGCAATTCTGATGTCAGAGAATAATCACACCTTTCATTAGGCCATGCATCTTCTTACCTTTCTGTTACAATGTTCTGTTAAACAGGCCTGGGGGCTGTTTATCCCTAGATAATTGTCTCTACTGTTAAGTATTACTTCATCAAATGGTTTCTTTCTGATAATATCTTACTGCAATATATCGTGGAAGTGGCAACTATTGTATGATAAAGTGAAATATACCTTCAGTAAAGTACAGGGGTGATAAATTGTGTTAATATTTTATTCCCACTATGTTATCATCAATCAGCTGATGATTCATTATGATGCATAATCACAAAAAGATAATCTGATACTTTATTACTCAAAATTTTATGCTATCTGGGTAATACAAGGTGTAAATTCAACTGACATACAGGACAAAATGTATTCCCATGCTACAATTGATGAACAGCCTGATTTCAAACATACTAAGATATCGAAAAGAAGTACATAAGTCTAGAAAGTGCAGTACTAAAAAATATTGTTATCTTAAAGGACAGAAGCAGATTCTTGGCGTCTTCAAACAAACATTACACTAGTATAAGTGCTATAAATTAAATTGGCATTGCCATTAGTTTGTCTGGAGCTACCACCATAAAAATTAATCAGTACTTTGTCCTGTTAAGCTGGGAATGATAGTGAAATTAAGTAACTTGATGTTCAGTGCCCTTTATTCAGACAGTTGGCAGAGATTAGTAGAACATGACTATCCACAGGAAGGCTCAGCCCTGTTTCTGGGCCAAACTATTCATTATTATACAGATGGCTATCTTATTATTCAGTGATTCGCATGCAGCCATGCTGCAGTGATCTATGTCACTAACCCAAATAGAAATACCAGAAAACTTCTATTGTGAAGCAGCTGCTGCCTTGGCCTGAAAACTGCTCTTTTCTGTTCATTTCTTTGCTGTTATGCTTCATCCCTGTTTGTGCAGATACAGTATAACAGCACTGTGTTGTAACTTCTGCTGTTACAGGATACATGTCAGAAGACAGAATAATTTATTTCACATGGGGCTAATTTATGAAGACATGTGTCCTAGGGGTCTATTATATACATCAACTGTATTTTCATGCTACCATTATTCTAATTCTCAGGCTACCCCCTGTTACCTCAATAGCATAACTTTTGATATTTTCAGAGTCTCCCAGTGGCATCTTTGCTCTACCAGTTTCACTTCAGTGGTAAAGCTTATATTCCTCCCATGTCCCTCTGGCCTGATACAGTACTAAATTACTCCTAAAGCCTTTCTTTATTCCTTACCCCAGTGTTTACTTTGCTTGCCAGCTGGGTAAGCAGCAGTGTGCTGAGGCGTTTTGCTTTTTTATCAGGAGAAATATTGTGATCTCTCTCCTTTCCTTAGATACTGCTTTCCATTAAATATGCTGGAAATCAGGAATGGATCAGATGTTTGAATGTTGTCCCTTCTGAGATTTTGTGGGCAACCTGAGATCTCTGCATGGGACTGGCAGACGAGTTAGTAGGAGACTGGCATTTTCCTGAAATGACAGCTAGTGAGTAAGTGACAATTTCTAAAGGAACAGTAGACATCACATGCAGGTGATTTGGTCTAGCTTTGGTGTCTTTCATGTTTTTATCTTTCTGTTACCCATGCTTTTTGAAATTGCCAACAATTCAAAGCTCTTAGCCTGGAGTTTGGCTCACTGACAGATGTGCATGCATCTTGTACATTTAATTTCTTTGGACAACTACCATGGGGGCACTTGGAGCATTTTGGTCAAGCTCAAGATAAACAGCTGCTACTGTCTTCTGCTGTCCCTTGCTTGCTTTGGCAAGCTATTTCTTGCCTTCTCTCCCTGTGCCTAGATGGGAAGGCGGGAGATGGTGCCCAGTATTTGACAGGTCCCTGGCTGCTGTTGTGCTTCTTGACCCATGGCCGTGGACTCGGATGCTTCACCTCCATCAGCATCTGTTCTCCCTTTTCCTCTGCAATATTTTAATGCACTATGTGGGCTCACTTTAGATGTGAAATGTACATGCCTCCCAACAGTCTGAGAACACTTTTCCTTTTTTTAAGTAAGTGAAATAATTTATTGCTGATGAAAACTAAAGACCGAAATCTGTACAAGATAGTGTCATCGCTCCATGGAGCAAATAAGACCTCCATGCACCCATCTTATCACCAGAACAATGCTTTTATGGATAACACCCTGCCTATTTATCTTCTTTTTCTGTTGCTGAGATCCCCTTTTGCTCTGGTGAGATCCTACCTTGAATACCACATTCAGCTCTGGAGTCCCAAGGATGTGTTGGAGCAGATCCAGAAGAAGGCCACAAAAATTACCAGAGAGGTGGAGCATCTCTCCTATGATAGTCTGAGAGAGCTGGGGCTGTTCAGCCTGAAGAAGAGAAGGTTCCAAGAAGACCACATTGTGGCATTTCAGTACTAGAAGGGATGCTTTTTTTCCAAGGCCTAAAGTAAAGGGCAAGGGGTAACAATTTTAAACTGAAAGAGGGTAGGTTTAGACTAGATGCAAAGAAGGAATTTATTATGTTGATGGTGGTGAGTCACTGCCCAGAGAAGCTGTGGAAATGTTCAAGGTCAGGTTGACTGGGGCTTTGAGAAGCCTGACCTAGTGTAAAGTATCCCTACCTATAGCAGGGAGAGGCGGGCTATCTGATCTTTCAAAGTCCCTTCTAACCCAAACTATTCTGTAGTTTTATGTTTGTATGAGCTTAGCCTTGAATGGCAATATCTTTATAGTTTTTTATGTGAAGTTAGGAAAATTTCATTCTGTGTATCACTTTATAACACTGAATTTTGTGCCATTATCACTTGGCAACTCAACATCATAATATACTTTGTCAAGCTGTTGTGGTCAGTCATAGTCTTTATTACCATAAATAAATTTGTCTTGTTACCACAATTTTACCTGTTTGCTGTCTGTATTAGACATTCTTTCTACATACACTGCCAAAAGAACATGAGAATTGGTCCCTGGGGGATGTCACTCTAAAAACTGACCTTTTTCTTTCTGACTGCTTGTTTCCTGCCTTTTGACCTGCTCCCTATCCATTAATTGTCTGAAACTTAGAGAACCAGCAGTCACTTTCAGGAGAAAATGATAAGTGAGAATGTGAGCAGAACGCATAATTCATCTGTTCCTAAGATATTAATTCTCCTCTTCACTTCCTGGGATGAAAACTAAAGCAATGATACTTGCAGAGTTGCTCAGCTTCATAATAATTCTGGTCATCATTATCTGTGTATGGCACTGTAATTCTCAAAAGAAAAGTATAGTTTTTGGATGTTTCCAAATTGTTTCTAAAATAATGTTTTGAAGAAGCCTTAGATAAATAAAGTCTACTGTATCCCAGAGTAAGCCATATATGAATGCAGTATCTAGGTGTCTGTGTTCTCTATTGTGACATCCCAAATAATGGAAAATGAGAAGGTATTGTGGAGACACTACCATAGCCTATATGATGTTAATTTTGTGTTTAAATACATTTCACTTTGTCCTCGATTTTCTAGTTTCTACATGCTTCTGCATTCTTATTGACTGCTTCTAATGGCATGGTGTGGAACAAATTATGGTAGAGATTAAAGAGCACAACAGAAAAGTATCAATGATCTGAGCATTATGGAAGCACACAGACTACTTGATTACTTAAATGTGGGAACTCTTTGTTGTGCATGTCAATGAGATATATGTGTGAAAATCACTAGCTGTGAAATCATTAATGATAGTTAATGACATGAAGTGTTTAAGGAGTGCGTGGCAACAGTTTCCTTTTGATCCATCAATAAACACTTTATGAAGCCCTGGGCAAGTCAGGGGCATCATTTCAGTGACAAGTCTTTGGTGCTTTAAAGAAAACAGAGTGCCTAGTAACGTCTTTGCTCTCAGTTTAAATTACTTGCTTTTAGAGGAATATTTGTATTCAGTAACTCAGTTCTGCGGAAAGAATGGATCATGTAGCAGATTGCTTTGTTATGGACATGTGCAATGTAAGGCATCCTTCAAATAAGCATCTTGCAACAAATCCCTTTCACCTTTTCCATTTACTTCAGTAGAACTACTTGTGTAAGCAAAGTGGGTAGGCTCTGGATGTGCGGATTGAAGGACTCTCTAGGAGTAACTTTCAAGAAATTGGTTACAGATGTAATGTGAGCTGTGCTGACACAGCTGGCAGAGAGCTTGAAATTGATGCTCTTGAAAAGAGAGAGATCTTTGCCAGGAATATTAGTTCCAAGAAAAATGACATTTTTTGCTATCATTATTGTTGAGCAGTTCTATAGTTTCTAAACTGGATTTGGTTGAGATGCATGGTTCAGTATTTAATTTCAGAAAAGGAAAGGGTTTCTCTGTTATTTAGGGTCAAGCACCCCATACTGTAGAATTTACTGGTACATTCTCAATGCTAAAATGCTGTGAGATCCTTTGGCCTCTCCAGTCTCAACATTCACTTTTGAAAGATAAGCTGCAAAGAGGTTTTGCAAAATACTTATCTTTGTACAATTGTCCTCAGAGACCTGATAAGAACTATACACCACCAGTCCCTACTGGCCTGCCTGGCCTTGCTTGAGACCTGCGCAGAGGCCCAGGGCTCCATTTTAGTTCAGCTTGGGGCTAACAGTCCATGCTTCAGTGACAATGCAGCAGGCCAACCACAGTTGTACTGGAGTTGGTTTTACCTTGGCTTGCTGCCTTGTTTTTGCCTAATGCTCATGGGCACCTGTAGCACTTGTTGCCATCAGCATCCAGCACTGCTCATCCTCCCAGGCACCACAGGATGCACTCTGTCCATAAGGGCATTGCTCAGCCTCAGGGAGCAGCCCTGTTTTTAGTGATGTCTGATAATTCTTCTATCCACACTGATGCATAACACAAGTAATTTCTGAAAGTTTAATCTTTTCCTTTGTTACGTCATTCCCTTCTTCCTCTTCACTTTCTCTTCCCTTCCTGTTGCAAAAAAAATGCACTGAGCTTTCAGATCGGGAAGAGTGGGACCTTTACACATTTTCAAACATGGACCCTCTAAAAGCTGTTTTAGAGTGTTTCTGATTTTATAATTCTTCAATTTTTTTTTACTACAGCAGTATGTTAATTCTTTAATTTTTGAACTAAAAGTTGGTAGGGTAGGATATATCTGTTTTTCTGGAGATTTCATGTTTATGTGTACTACTAATTGGTTCATCTTACTGATGACCTTTAGGAAGAGAAAATGGTAGGCAGGATGGAGTATTTTGGAGAAGGAACCTGCAGGTGTTAATGTAGGTTAACATGAAGTGTTTCTGATGATCTGTGAACAAATGTTTCATCTTGGCTGTTTTAGATCTGCTCATATCTTGAGCACTAATTCTTTTCATCCATAGATTACTATCCCCCTCTTTGAAGGCACAAATACACATGCACTGTAGAGGTTATTATTCACTAAAATTGTGTGTTGTCAAATCCATAAACAGCTAGTTCTGAAAATTTGGAATGCTAAATTAAGCACTGTTAATCGCAATATTTGAAAGAAAATATTTTCCCAGAGATTAGAAGAAAGGAAAAACCAATCTTTTTGAAGGGGGGTGTGTTCATTTCAGCTCTGAGGGAAAAGAAAAATTGGTAGAACTGACTAGAATTAGGCATTAGGAGCGTAAATTCTGAAATAGCTTTTCAGACCAGTTTGTTATATTGCCATGTAGCTTCTCTGATATTCCAATAGACACTAGACAAGACTGTTGATAATACTAAATAGTTCCAAATTATGATTTAAGTATGCTAAATTCTGACTATTTGTAACTTTGCACATGAAAAATTTGATTCATATGCATCACTCCAGGAAAGTGGCATAAGGATTTTGTACAGAATGATGACTTTATGTCCAGCATTTAAAACTAATCTCTTGTTATTTTTGTGTTTCTTCTCTCTGCAGTTTTTGTAGGGTTTTTTTTTTCTCATTTCTGTCATTTGGGGTGAAGGAAAAAACAGATACTACGCTCATGTCATGGAAAATTACTGCACAATTCAGTAACATCATACATAAAGGAATAGTAACTGTCAGATGCACAGGAATTAGTGTGCCAGATTAGACTAATGGTGTGCATAGTTCCGTACCTTTTGTCCCAGAAATAGACAGTTCTAGATGTCTCAGCATCTGGAACTGATGCATTTGCACCTCAGCATTTTGTATAACTGCAGCCAGCTCTGTGACAGTCTCTGCAGTGTCTGTTGTTCAAGGAAATACAGAACAGATACTGTTTCACGTTGTTGCTAGTTCTGGGATGTTGTGAGCCTGATGCACTCTGTTTGCTTCTGGATGCTTATGTGTATTGCTGCCTTTGCACAACCAGTAGGAGGTCACATATCTTAATTATATATCTGAGGTGCTCAGTGGTAGCATTCCTTAGTTAGATAGTGGGCCATGCCTAATATTCTAGCTGTTGAACAGACTTCCTTCTTTGCCTCTCTGCCATTTCTGACATTATTCACATCAAGTATTTTGAGCTTGCTGATATATCCCAACCTTCATCTTGATAGAAATATGGACCATAGCTGCCAGTTACATTGTTCTGCTGGAGTTTTAAAATATGTTTAAATATTTAAAGAAACTGCTAACATATTCTGTTTCCATTAAAAGATATTTAATTTTTTTAAAAATCAGATAGGAGATGGTACAAATGCAGTTGTGGCCTGTTGGACCATGTATAACGTCAGTATCTTGCCTCTCCAATATCTTTTCACATAACAGATCATAATCACTTTTTCTTGCTCTGCTCTCAAAGAGACTACATATTGGGATGACTGTCTCATCCATAGCTTGAGGTAAAGAGTAAGGCATTCTGCAACATGCAGTTCCAATTCTGTCTTCTAGCAAACTGCTGTTGCCAACTCTAGGGAAAGCATGTGTGGGTGGGTGGGAGAGGGGTTAATTTCATTCCAAGGGCTTTGAACAGTGAACAAGCAAAGCAATGTGAGCTTAATATTCTGATTCCAAGGGAGACTCTTGAGACTGCTAGTAAAATTGCTTATTAAATTACAATCTAGAAAAAAATCAGGAGACAGACGCTATTCAGCTGTCAGCATACAGAAAAAAAGGCTGAACTCTAATTATTTGAATAGCAGCATTAAAAGTATTGTTTTACTATGTAAAAATAAAATTTGGTTGTCAGGGATATTATTTATGTATGAGATGAGACAGAAGTACAGTTTGTTTCCTAACATGCCTTCTGCCCCTTCCCCCACACCCCAAAAGAAAGAGAATAATCCAAAAGAGGCTTGCATAAGGGCTTTCTGATAACAGGAGCTGTGACAGATTCTGTTGCTACTGTAGCAAAAGGTAGATGTTTTGTAAATTATCTTAATTTGAAAGTGGGGCATTGTGTAAACAGTAAGTATTGCATTTATTATTTTCCCAGTTAGATCAAAATGTAAAAAGGCATGTCTAATATCAGTAATGCTGTTTATTACTCTAATCAGAAACAGGGAATGTATTTTCAGCTACTCTAAACCTTATGTGTTCTTTTATTATGCATGAGCAGCTATTAATAATGTTCAGTCATATACATCTTTTAAGGTAGTTATATCACAATCTCTGCCTTTAGAATGGCTTTCAAATAAATAAAACAGCTTTTGCATAAAAGGGCATTCTACAAACACAACTAAGTATTGAAATTTACAGTCTTATTAATATATCTTCATACATAAAATTAATCTATTGTAAAAATTTTAGGGGTTTTGCTTCACTTTGTCTCTAGTGCTAGCAGAAAAGAATTTTATCTTACATTACACACTGAACACATCTTACGTCTTTGAATAACTGCCTTGAATTTTAAGACTGTTCTCCATTCTCATTTTCAGACTCAGTGAGCCACTACAATTTCAGTACAAAAGGGATCCGTTAGCAAAGCTGTATCTTGAAACCAGTTGTAGAGTCTAATGAGATTCCTTAAAACTCTTTTATATTTAGCCAATAGTCACAAATCTAGCTGCAAATGCTGCTTCGAGATGTGACCTCTTTTTTGAATGTAGTTTGGGAATATATAATCAGATTTATGAAAAAAGATTGCACTTTGAAAAATAATTTTCCTATTACGTTACATTACATTAGAAGTAAAATTTGTAAATATCCAATTGCCTTTTATATGCATGCAAGATTTGTGTTTTCCCCAGAAGTATATATTTAATGATTAAAAGAAGAATTTTCATTTAAATTTTAAAATATTAATCTATTAACAAAAGACACCAAATTAGAAATATATTTGCTTGGTAAATATGTTGATTCATCAGTTTGTCTTGGTAAACAAAATCTTACAGTAAGTAATGCAACCATCTAAACTCATAAACTTATTTTACCTATCATCTCCTGAGATCTGTGATAAGGAAAGCAAATATGCAATTCTTCTTTTCCATCCTCCTTCAAATGCTGATGTGCCACTTCAGAAAGTATCCTGAGTGGACATAAAGCAAAAGGCATCAAGGGGGATTGCTGGTAAGATGTTCGGACAACAAACTCTTGAGTTGGAACAAGCGTCTCACCTTCTCCATCACTGTCAGCCAAGGTTGATATGCAGCTGATGAGAAAGGGCATTCGTGGTTGTCTGTAAGGTTGTTTAGTAGGTTTAAATGTTCCCTGGGGAAAAGACAAGAAATTAAGCTGATCTTTCCTTGGAGATTGCCCCATTACCAATCTCCTTTGTCACCCTATTTCTTGATTCTTATACCTAGAAGCACTTTGTAATTGCTTCTCAAGTGGAAGATCTGTATCAAAAACAGATCAAGAGCGTCGTCCCCTGCAGAGATAGCAGCAGGTGAGGTGTTAAGTTTTCTGCATCACTGACATGCCAGAGGAGTGATCTGACCACCAGGTGATTGGATTAAGCAAAGGGGGTAGGGAAGGTCCTTGGTTAAAAATACAAAATAACAGTATTACCTTTACCTTACAACTACTAAGATTAGTAGGTGGTTTGCTACAGACTTCAACCATAAATGAGCAAGAAAGGCTTTAAAAAAACAGGTGCAAAAAATGAATGTACTAAGGATATCCTGGCTACTGTCACAGAGTAAGTGTTAAATAGACCTTTTTCATCAATAGATGAGACAGTGACGAGACGTTAGCTTTCTGGCACATCACCAAGGAAAGCTTTGCTTTTGAGTACTTTTTAGTAGGACAAGAATCTTCTCAGTCAGTTGAAGCCAGACCTCAACAAGACAATATTAAGTGGAATTGACATAAATTTACATACTTGTTTTTAACTGTGGCTTCTTTTCAATTGTTGAATGGATGTTCTAGTTCATTTGCTTCTGTCAGAAATATAACACTGAGCAGAATCTATTGCTTCTTGTTGAAACTCCTGTGAAATGAGTTCATCTCTACTAGCTGCCTCCTTCTACCATCTAGTGGCACCTTATGTATACTGCTATCTCTACTTAGAGTGTTGTATGGAGAAAAATAACTGTATACTCTTGAAAAAACAATGCATCAGTAGAAGAAATAATTTGTTGTGGAAAAAAAAAGAATAGTTTTTACAAAAACTATTTATGGAAGTAGAGATCAGGTTCAGGAATATAGATTACTTATGTCAGTGTGGAATTTTACATACTATGATCTTGCAAATATCTTGCAAATCTGCATTTTTGCAGATTTTTTTATTTGTGGTTGTACTTGGTTTTTAAGTTGAAGTCTGTAGAGCAAAACTGTTCAACATCTTAACATAACACCTTTTAGAAACACACTTAGTTTGCTACTTAACTACATATTCAAAGGGCGTAGCAAAAATTCAAAGACACTGTCAAGAGTGAAAAATAATAGGCAATAGTTTCCTTTCTGCTTATGTAAGCTTATTAAGTGCTTTCAGTGCTCCATTTTACAATAGATGTTTCTATTTCATTTAAGGAAAAACAGGGTATATGGCAATGTATTAGGAATTATTTCAATCAAAAGGCATGTTCTGACAAATTATATGACTCAGAGCAAGCATGAATCATCTAAAATGCTTTCTGTTCTTTGAATTGAGTTTTCTTTTTTCATAAAGCACTGGTTTCAGTGAATTAGATTACAAATGAAACCAAATATTTATCAAATTCTGGAAAAGGTGTATTTCCTTCTTTCTACATGCAGCAAATTAAGAAGGAAAATTGACTGAAGCCAGAGCATAGAATCTCAGCATCCAGGATATCTTTTGGTTTTTTTAAATATTTGCTGTTATATATGCTGATCATGTTGATAAGTTTTTGATCTTTATTCCAGGGAGGAAAAATCCCCATCAGGTGGACAGCTCCTGAAGCTATCGCTTACCGCAAGTTCTCTTCAGCAAGCGACGCATGGAGTTATGGAATTGTAATGTGGGAGGTGATGTCCTATGGTGAGAGACCATACTGGGAGATGTCCAACCAGGATGTAAGTAATGCCAAGGACTAACCTGTAAGTTTATAGAGATGTTCTTAGAAAATGATTGTCACTCCCTGCCCTGCTTTGCTTTCTCATTCACTTTCTAGGCTGGAACCTCAACTTATTTAAATCAGCATTATTCAGTGGAATAGTTAATTTCTGAAACCTGAATACCTGTCCCTCTGTAACTAAAACCCTGAATAGATTCCTTCTATGAGTTAAATATGTATTACAGAAAATCATAGCCAGCTTGCAAAGTCCTGATGCTGATTCTATGTGTGCACAACTACCTGTGACTCTGCATCAGGCCGTGCAAGTTAATGCAGTTGTCAGTCAAGCTATAAAACAAAACTTGAGGGAATATTGCAACTCTTCTGATTATAAAGTTGGCCTACTATCCTGACAGTACACTTTAATGGGCATATATGGTTAAGTTATAAGAGTTAAGCTGTTATAAGAAAGGTATTTGTCATTTCTCCTTTCTAAGATTTAAATGCATTCTGTTTTCCATAAAATTGGCTTAACCACAATGCAGGGACAGTTGTCCTCCCTTGTAACTAAGTTATGTTTCCTCTAACATTTTTTTTGCAAAAGTTTTGGCCAGAGCCTTCCCTAATAGGAAAACATATTTGCCTCTAGTAAAATTGAAGCTTTGTGCTACAGAATGAAGTATTAGAAAAGGGGAATGCTTTTACTCTGCATTGTCATTTAAATTTTCACAAATTATTGTTTGATGGACCCCTGTGACAGCTCAAACTGATATACTCAGTCTTAACACCAGCCAGCAGTCTTTATGTCAAAACTTAGAGTGTTCCAGCCCATCTTAAGCTCTCTTAAGTGCTTAGAATACCTCTGCATTGGTTCTGAAGAGCTGACAAGACTTTTCCCAGATGGCTGGTTTTATATTGCTGCAAGTTACTCAGCTGTTCAAGTCTGGTTGCTTGTTAAGGCTGATTTTTATTTGGGGATAAGGATCTGAGAGAGATTTTCATTAAAAAAACATCATTTCAGAGTGTTTCAGGAAGGGAAAATAAAGAAAAACTCAACCAAAACCACCTCAAACAGAAAAAAACTAGCAGAATGGATAAAGCCTTATTTCATTTTATTTTCTACTCTACAGCCCCACCAGTACTGGAATCCTACTTCTTTTCAATATTTCTCTTGTGGGTTTAGACTTTGGAATTAGACTACCTCTCCTGCACATTATTCTCCCCTGACAATGCCTGCAGTCTCCATTCCCCATCTCTACTTGCCAGCAGCTCAGATCCCTGCTGGGCTTCTTAATTAACACTAGGTACAGAGCAATATATGTTGTGCCTTGTTTTAAGCTTCAGCTGATTGAGGAGGCATCCGTGGCTGGTTGCCCACCTGAAAAGAACAAGCAAGAACGGAGCTGAGGCAGACCTTTTGCTTCAGTGGAGGCATTACTTTGGTACTATCTGAACTATAAACACAATGTGGATTGACTGTGAAAAAAGCAGATTAGTCCAGTAAGCTTAACTCTGTTTCTCCACATCTACCTATCTGTTGGCCCTTGAGATGCTCTGGAGTAATTTACATTTCTACATATGGCTGACTCAGAATGCACAGCAGATCTGAGTTTTTCTGGAGCAACAACTGAAGGTCAAGCAGGATACCTTAAGGAATCTAAATTTAGAAACCTCATCTTCAGTTGTCTAAGCTACCTTTTCCCTGGGGCATAGTGTGAAATCATCTGAGTAAAGATTTCTCATGTATTTAAGTCTCTGTGTCCTACAACCAACTTTATGCCTCTGCTGGCTGCTGATCCTTTCTCAACTTATTTTTTTGATCCAAGTGGGCCAATCGGTTCAAAGTTAATAGAAGAGGATGAGAGCAGGCAGATTCAAACTAATAATATGAGTAACCCAGCTAATTCCTTGCCTAAACTGAAAGCCATTTATCATCTGTTTGACTACCTTAGCTTGCAAACAACTCATTAAGGCAAACTGCCTTTGTTTTCTTAAAAAATATGTGATGACTTAGGAGCTAATAGCTAAGGAGCTGGAACTTCAGGCTTGCAATAGCAGAGGGTGCTCTCCCTCAGCTAATCTCAGAAGCAAACCTGATCACACCCTGTTTTTCAGCAGTATGCTCTTGCAAAATTTGATTATTCTGCACTGCATGGAATGCACTTTGGTCAAAACACACACATAGCCTCAAATTTTCTGCCTTCCCAAACTAATAGATGTGATGTTTAATTTCATTGTGAGCTTTAAAATTTAAGGTAGACTGAACAGAACAAGAAGGTGGAAAAAAAGGCACTAGCAAATCACAGAATCACCCAACAGCTGATAGTCTGCTCCCAGCTCATGGAAGATCAGCTAAAGCAGTTTGCTCAGGGTTGTCCCTGAGTGGGTTTTAAATGTGTCCCGGAATTGAAACTCTACATCCTCTCTGGGCAACCTGTGCACAACAAGCAAGGCTCAATGGGCAGTTTCTTTTTCTCTCCCACCCCATTAGGACTATCTGATTGGGAGTCTGTGATAATCATAAACACAGCAAAGGCTCACTGTCCTCTGTCCTTTCTGCTGGTGCCCCTGTCAGTTGCCACTGGCATTTTCTCTGAGTATAATAGTCTTTTCGCTGGCTTTTCTCATCACGCAATTGGTATTTCATCTCTTGTTTCCTTCTGCAGCACTCCATTCTGAAAAAAAAAAAAAAAAAGACTGTTTTTTTTAAAGATTAAGGAGGCTCATGAAGCCAGAGATAACCTTGAACAAAGTCAGCCCTACTGTGGTGCATGGCTTCTGTGCAGTGCCAGTTCTTCCAACTGTAGTGTCACCTCTCTCTAACTCTGCTTCTGCCCCAGATCTTGACAGTCTGCTTACCTAGGTGATGGGCAGCTGAGAGTCACTGCAACTAGATGAGGAAATTTTAGTCTGTATTCCAGTTGTAAGTGCTGGATCGTTCCTCTGTGAAGAACCTTGTTACTTCTGCTGTAATCATAACCCTTCTCACAGTGTCTCTGTTACTAGCCCACACCTTGACCCACCCACTGCTGTTACCACAAACTGGGAAAGGGAATAGAAAAAGACTTCCTAACATGTCCATTTGGCCTCACTATTCATCTTACGGGAAGATGGTTTGAATGACTGGTAGGAGCCTCACACGGAGTCCAAGTCTCCAAGTGAGAGTAGTGCACAACACAGACCTTCATTCCAGCTGCCACTCCCTTCTCCTCTGTCCTCTTCCCCTCTGTCAGACCCAATGATATAACAGCAGTGAGAATTCATAAAGCAAATCCTTCATTTAGAGTGTATTAAATATTCTGCTACAGCATAAAGATAGCAAAATTTAATTGCTCCTACATAAAAAATACAAGTATCTGTTAATACTGAATAATGATGTGAGCCCTATGGATACTGCTTATACTAATGATGCTGACTCTAGAGGGCAAAACATAGCACAAAGGATTCCTTTTCTTCAGAGCCCTACCCATAGGCTTTCAGTGCTGAAATGTTAATAGTGAGCACCTGTAAATGTTAACATTGAGCACCTGTGACCTTCTAAATACATGTGGTAAGTCTAAATGTCATTGGGAAATTTCAAGTTATTAGACATATTTAAAGCTTACTTTGCTGGATATTGGAACATTTCTTTTAGTACAATTGAATACTCGGAATTCACATGAGCTTATTTTACAGAAAAACTAGAACTTTCAAAAAGGTCAGTGATCCTGTATATATGGCAGACAAAGTAACAAAGTAGGGGCATGCACTAAATGCAATCATAAAAGACACATTGCATGAACAGTTATTAAGCTCTTATACAGGTCTAGTCAGAGGTTCTGCTACAACAAAATGTCTGGCAACATTGACATTACCACACTTGCTGTGATTTGATCATAATGAAACTATAGTAATAAAATATTTATTGAATTGGATGGTGTTTTGTAACCAAAAGTTTTCCAAGTATTAACTCCATAGAGCAGGGTCTGATTTGTTCACATTTCGTCTTAGAAATTTCTTTTTTAATTAAACAACTCCAGAAAATTTATTCACTCTTCTAGACCATGGCTGTGTAAGTGATGTTTTGAGTGGCTGCCAGTTAAATGTTCATTTCTTATAGGGATAATGTGGAAGCCAATGTTATTCCCAAAGGGTGGATGTGCTGGGAGAGGCAAGTTGAGCCCTGTCTGGTGTTGTGCCTGTTTCCCATGTAAATCAGTCAGATGAACAGTGGGGCTTAACTAAGTCTGCCAGAGGTCACTTTTCCAGGCCCTCAGTCACAGCAATTAAATCATTGGGATCCAGCACAGGTAGTGAAGAGCCCAAGCTTATGTGAAGAGAAGTGCAAAACTGCTACTTCCCACCTAAATGAACCCTTTCTGATTTTCAAAGACTAGAACAGTTCACAAGTACCTGTCAGGTCAGTGCAAGCCAGAGACACTCTGAAAACACCTCTGCAGATGTAGTGTCCTTTATATTCCTAAGCAGAGGTTTGGAAGCTGAGCTTTAGGCAACTGAGTTTGAAAATGCCTCTTATAATTTTTTTAATGCACTTAGAGGCTTAAAAGTGTTACTAACTTAGAGAAATATTCTTACTTAAGTAAACAAGCATTTTATTATTGTGTTAAGTCAATTCAGAGCTGTGTTGGTGCTGATTAATGCACTTCTTAGATGCTTGGCAGGCACCAGAGGTGTCCATTAATTAGGATTGTTGCAGAGTCTGTCATGTTTTATTGCTTAATTAATAAACATTAGCTAAGATATTGAGCCTTCTAAGGAAACTGGTGTACTGATGAACAGATTGGCTTCCTCATATGTTCATGTGAGGAAAGGAAGATTTATATTCCATGCATTTGGTTTGTAGAACAGCTGTGAGTGAAGTCTACTGGGACACCTGTTTGAGGCCACTGTATAAATTAATGGATGTTCCAGAACTACAATATTAAAAAAAATTATTTGATGTATTGTAATCAATATGCAAGAAAACTACTGTCTCAAACAGAAATAAAAGTCCTTACATTTAGGGAAGTTTCTTGGAATAGTAGAAAAAGTCCTTAATATAGTTCTTTCAGCCTGCAGATATCAAAACACTTGGCAGGAACCTGGGATTGGCTCTGTACCATGAGCAGCTGCCTCTACCTCCTGGTAGATTTTTCAGATGTCAACAGGGCACAAAGACAAAATCCCTCAGGACTTTCCTCTGTCTCAAACGCATTAAAAAATCTGTCAGTTATCTTTTGAAAGCAAAAATCTATGTAACTGTTAATAATTAAACTATCAAGAGAGATTACAGCTTAATTTTCAGATGCCATTTTTGCCAATTTCAATTTTTTTAAAAAATAAAATGCATGTATTTTGTGTATAAGTCCATTAAGTATTTTTCTGATTATTTTGATATCATAACTGATATTAACTCTGTGTCTTCAACCTTCACAGCTATTTCTAACATCAAACAAAAATAATAACAGGCTGATGTTTAATATCATCTGTGTACACAAATATATAAAAAGAGTGATCCCCTTTATAAACATGAAAGCTGAAGTATTAAAAAGCATGGAAATCATCAGCTAAGTTAATTGTAGAAAATATTTGGTTTTCCTTGCAGTTTGTCTTCTCACCTGCCAAAAAGTGTTAATTGTAAAAATACACCCTGCTCATTTTACTGTCCTTAATGCAGATCCACAAGGCCTTCTAATGAGTTTTAAACATGCTCATCACTGAAAAGAAACAGCTTTTCTCAGCAACTGACATTAGCACAGTATATTTGCATGTTCTCTTTCTTTGATACCCATCAAAGTGCTCATCACAAACCTAAAACTGGAGCACAGTAATTAGTCTTTTTGTTAGCAGACTCGGAGCTTTGTGTGTATAGGAACAAAGCTAATATTCCCATTCCTTCAGGTTGAAATAGATGGGACATTGATTTGCCAAAGTGGAAAGAGTTACATCAATTACTAGGGCTTTTGTTATATCCTTCTTGTGTATATACACACATTTAAACGATTTCACTATTAATGTGGTACTTTTTCAACTTTAAATTGGCAAGGAAAAAGGCACTTAAATGATGTTAACAGATGTAATCTTTGCTTACTATACAATATATCATTTTATATTACAGGGAAAAATGTAGCACTTCTTCCCTTTTGGGTATATGGATATCTAATTCCGCAGTGCAGAGGCATGAGCTATGCAAGTAGCAAAGTGGGAGCTAAAATGCATTAGTTTAATAAATAAGGAACTAAAAAGCTCTAATTCTTCCTGTGAGACTTGATTCCCACTGCAGTATTAGGCAGCACTTCTTTACTTTTGCCTTTTGGACTCTAAAAATAATACTTGCTTCACAAGGGATACTAATGAGGCAGTATTTGCATTTTATTATTATAATGTAGTAGTATTAATGAGAAGTTATAATTATACCGGTACCAGCTGGCATTTCTCTTCATACTGAAATGTCCCTTTTGAACAAGAGAGGAAACAAACTGCACTGTAACTTCTTTTCCAAAGATATGGTAAAATGGAGGGCATCAGAGAAAATATGATGTCTGTGAAATTGTGGTTGCTTTTGTTTTTTTCTGAATAATTTATTTCTGCATAACTTCATCAACTCTATATTGTTGTGTCAAAGTAGTGCTGTACATCTCATGAAAGTAGAGAAGCTTTCCCTTGGCCTGAAAGACAAAATGTATTTCAGAAATTCATCATTTACAATAGATACAGTAAAATGATGAGTAAAATGTGCGACCAGACCAGTCTGCATGTATGTGACCTCTCAGCACTCATTGGTGGATAAAATTTAGAGGCACATATAGCAAATAACGCTGCTTTTGCAGTAGCATGTACTTCTAAGTGCTGTTGTTAATAGGTCTGAAACTTATCCTGTGCAAATCCAGTTCACTACTGCCTTGCAAACACTTATTTTTCATGCATAGGTGTTTCTGTCAGGATTCAGGAGGCCTATATACACTATAGGACCATTTTATAAAACTCAGACATCCAGCCGCGTACAGCTACAAAAATCTTGTTCCATTTTCTACCATGCTATGAAGGAGAGCTAAGGTCCTAATGTGGTTTCATGTGGTTTCATTACTCTTATTTATTTGCATAATGTTTGTAGCATAAGCATTAGGCAGTGCTAAACAGAGCCAACAACATTAATTCAGAATTCAAAAAGAGAATAAGAATATATTCCAGGATAATAAGACTGAATGTATTGAAGCTACAGCTAGTGCTATAAAGCACTGATTTGCTGTAAACAGTTTAATGTACCCCCTTCCAGCTGCAGTAATACCTCTGCAGCATGTACATATATCTGTGTGAAAATGATAAATGTCTCCTAAAATCAGAGTGTGTATAAATGCAGTAGGTATGTTTCTCATAAGAGCACCATGTTATTATAAATATGGTGTATGGTCATTTGTACTTTAGAGACCATATAGATCTGCTTGTATTTTTATATAGTAGAGTTATGTTTGTGTGGTAGTGTTGATCTTTTTCCTAGCTTTGTTTTTAATCAGCAGCTTATTCTTTCCATTCTTTAAAATACAATATATCTTGACTATGTAATTTCTGCCAACATTGCTACTGCTACCACCACTCATTGCAGAACATGTTAGGTTTTTCTTTTGCTTTTTAAATCTTGCATGCAATTAACACATCCAGCCTTTTGTGATTCTTACCTACTTTTACTGCCTCCTATCACACAGGGCTACTAAGGTCCTTTTCAGACCATATTTACCATTACCAATGTTACTAAAACAAATCCTTCCTATACCTCTGATCAAATGCAATTTTTTATGCATGTGATTTATCTATAATGTCAGGTATGGACAAGGCACTGAGAACCCTGATAGTGGGAAGTGTCCCTGCCTATGGCAGGGGGGGTTGGAACTAGATGATTTTGAATGTCCCTTCCAACCCAAACTATTCTATGATTCTGTTTATTCCCAAATTGTGAACAAACATGTGCTTTCTCCATCTAACAAATCTGAAAATTTTACTTACTTTAGGACCTATGGTAATACCATAGTTTTATTGACTTTTGTTTAGCCACAAGCAGCTTGAACATCCAGGTTTCTGAGAGAGCTTATAGAAAATAATTTTGTGCCTTGTTATAAGTGTGTCTGGGACACAGTTGCAATTTGTCACGCTCTAACATTCAGCAGAAATTTATTATCACCAATTAAATTATCTAAGTGCCTCAAAGTGTATTTGTAGTGCTTTGCCACACACTTTGTCACGTAGCAGAGCATCCCAGTATACAGTGACCATACAAAGTTAGTTCATTGCCCTGTGACCATTGAGTACATTGACCTGCAGGCAGATCAAAAAGCTAGTTATACTTGTTTGTTCTTTCCCCTCCTCCATTCTTAGCTGTTTGAAAAGGATGGCAGGAGGGCCTAAAAAGATAAACTATTGTGTTTCATATGCATGCAAAATAGTAATCATCTCCTGTGGTCACACTCCTGCCAGTCTCTATTGCTTGAGTGAAACCCCAGCAACATATAAGGTGAAGTCACTGTGCCATTGTTATCACTGGTTTCTTACTGTCAGATTTACACTGTCCTTTCAGCATTTAACTCCAATGCCCAGGGATCATATACCTTGTATTTCTTTAGGTTATACTGTCCATTGAAGAAGGCTACAGGCTTCCAGCTCCCATGGGCTGCCCAGCTTCTCTTCACCAACTAATGCTTCACTGCTGGCAAAAGGAGAGGAACCACCGTCCGAAATTCAGTGACATTGTGAACTTCCTAGACAAACTGATCCGCAATCCGAGCACCCTTCATAACCTAGTGGAGGATGTACTTGTGTAAGACTTTTCAGTACTTTTTTTGTTATAACATGTGGTAGCTATCATTGATTATTTTAGGGGTAGGAGACAGCTACAAAGTTTTAAATTCACAAAGCTGTAGGGCTTCTAATAACTTAAATCTTAAAAGGGGGTCAATTGTTAATAAACTGTTGTATAAAGATTTTTTTCTTAAGTCGTGCAGATCATATTAAGCAGTTTTCTTCTTTTTAATTTGTCTGAGCTATCTGTACAATGTCTATCCTTACTCTTTGTGAATCTGTTCTTTTTTTCTTTTTTTTGTGCTTGTCCTGTGTACTTTTTCTGTCTGTTTTCTCTTTGTCTTTTCTGTCTGACAGAAAGTAGATGTGTCTTGTCTTGATAATTCTTTATTTATCTGCTGAAGAATGGCAACAATGGTCAAATAAGAGATTATGCTATTACCACTCCACAACAAATTCTTGATGGTGTTGCCCAGAGTTTTTTCCATTAATAATATTACAGAAATGAGTGCAGCCACAGGAGAAGCAAGGCTGTGGTGCAGGAATTTGTCAGTTTTTTTAGGCTTATTGATCTGAGTTGTTCCTGAATATCAGCCTAAATCAGTGAAGCTCCAGGTAACCTCTCTTCATGAGCTGAAATTTACCTTAAGATAAAGGTGGTCCTTGGGGTTTACAAGGTGTTCTCAATACCTGGATGGGTCTTGCTGAGAGCTTCAGTGTGTTAAGATGTTTTTGGTATACTTTAAATAAAGGCTGAGTAACAGGGCAAAGACTAAAGCTGGTATCTTGCTGCAAGAAAGCCAGAATGGAAAAGTTACTAGAAAAACCTAGAATTAGGGCTACAGCCATTTCATCTGCCATAAAGTAGTGGAATTTATGGGATTTAATGCCCATACACTGAAGTTATGTGTATGTCTATGTAGAGATATATGTATTACTTGCTACCTGGGTCACTTTATTTAGCATCAGACTAATGCATTTGTATCTATTCTTATTTTAAAACCTTACTTAAGGTCTAAAAATTTATGTCCGTTTTCTTGCAGTTGAGCTCTACTTGAGCTCACCTGCTTGGGAAAGTTTTTCTATTCATTTCGGACTACTTGATGCAGTGATTCAGAATGATTACTCTATTACTGCTAACTTACAAGTTCAGCAATTATTCTATAGAATCCTGCTGTTATAGAGTAATTCAGGTTGGAAGGGACCTTGGTAGGTCTTTAATCAAGGCTTGTACTTAACAGTATTCTGTCCTTCAGCTTTGCTCTCTGTAATTTTGATAATATGAATGAAAATCTTTGTGTTTAACATATTTGGATATGTGTGGTTGAAACACAGTATATTGAGATACAAGGGTATATTGCTTCCTACTCTCTACATAAGTCATCAGCTACATGGATGGATGGCTTTTGATGTCTAAATTTTCATTTAAAATAAATTTTATCTCTTTCCTAAAGGCTATCACAAAGCTTTTCTAAACAGTTGTGTGCTTTTGTGGCTTTTGTTCCTGCAGTTCCTCTTCACAAAATACACAGTCAGTGGAAGTTGTAAGCCCTCACACAACAGAAGACTGGAAATACATGCCTCAAAACTAGATTTTTTCTGTTTCAGTTCAGATAATGTTAATGGGAAAGGACTGAAACAGAAATGTGACTATGTTAGCTCCTTCATTTTTATTTGCTACATTTTGCTTCTTTCTGGATTACTTTTAGGCCTTGAACACTGTAATCAAAGCATTCCCACTGCATAATGCTGTAGCATAAGGTACCATTTTGGGGTTTTCTGTAGATAAATGTAAAAATTATTTTGCAGTGTTTTAATATTTTAAAAATCTATCTCATGTTAAATTTTGTTTTGTCTACTTTGGCTGTTTCCAAATTGTATTTGCAAGTTGTTACCATCCTGAATGCATAAGATTTGTAAAGAAACACCATGTGAGAACAAAAAAATTAAGAGTAGTGGGAGAGGTTTATTCCTTAGTTTATTACTGAGCTGCAGTGCTTTAAAAAAACGTATTGTGCAAGTTGTACAACTTAACAGACTGAAAGGATTTCTGAGTTTTGGAGAATTGGTTACAGAGATCCTCAGTTCCTTAACTGACCTTTACGGCTCAGGTTCCTCTCTCATTCCTTCTTTGTTTTAATAAAAGAAATGTCTACCAGAGGAAATGAAGCATTGTATTTTGTGCTGCTTTGTTAACCTTTGCATTTTGTTTTTACAGAATGCCAGATTCACCTGGTGAAGTTCCAGAATATCCTTTGTTTGTTTCAGTCAGTGACTGGCTGGACTCAATAAAAATGGGTCAGTATAAAAATAATTTCATGGCAGCAGG
Source organism: Turnix velox (assembly GCA_013400935.1). Taxonomy (NCBI): domain Eukaryota; kingdom Metazoa; phylum Chordata; class Aves; order Charadriiformes; family Turnicidae; genus Turnix; species Turnix velox. The sequence continues at coordinate 122,284 of VZTY01031841.1, read as the reverse complement.
TTTCACAACTTTGGATGCTGTTTCAAGAATGAGTATTGAGTAAGTACATAGTCCGTTACTCTCACAGTGATGAATCAGTCTGAATTTCTTCGTATGCTTCAGAGATGTAGTTATTGTGATGTATGCAACAGTCATTTCCTTTCCTACCTAAGCTAATAAAAGACAAAAATATTTTTTGCTGAAGTGATACAGGAGAAAGATGTGATTGAGAGACCAAGAACTAAGTTTCATTCACACCCTAACATCCTTAAACTTTTCTTAAGAAAACAGCTTTGATTAGACCACTGAAATCAGTGGCAAAAATATTTTCTGACTATGCCGTGAAAGTCAAGGTTGTGTCAATCCTCACATAGGAGTTGTTCCACACCTTGCTGCCCTTTAGTCACTTCTGACTGCCCTCTGTCATTTTTTAAATGACAGCACTGCACTCAGTATGTAAGGACTTGGGCAAACTGTAGGTTAATATGGCAGCGCAATGATACGCTCCTCTTTGTTCTCTGTTCCCTTCCCATTAATTACCTATCTTTTTATCTGTATTCATAATAGCAGTGGTCAGTTAAGACTCCATAATTTTACATGTGAAGTTATGATTTTCTCCTGTATGCATCACTTTACATTCACTTACTTTGAATTTCATCTGCTGTTTTAAGGCATAGTCACTTTGTCTTATCAGATCCTTCTAAAACTCTTCATAGACAGACCTTTTCTTTATCTCCCTGAACAATTTGGTCTCACTAACAGACCTTTTCATCTCTGTGGTCACCTGTTTTTTCCAGTAAGGTGTATCAAATGGATTGACTTCATCTATATATCTGCTGACTCCTTCACTGGAAACAAATAATTCTATAGAATAGGACTTCCCTTTGCAAAAGCCGTAGTGATCCAATTGGATCATTTATCCAAGTATCCAATAATACTGAACTTTACTGCATTTTCTATTAATGTCTGCAATGATTTCAGGGTCACAGATCTGTAGTTGCCCAGATCTCCCCTGAAAACTTATTTTGCCTGGTACTATTCTCCATGCCTCAGGCACCAACAAATTTTTAAGCAAGTGCAACAGACCTCTCTGTCTCACATTCCTGTTAATAATTCTACTAGTTCACCCTTGAACTCTTTTAAAACTCTTGGCTATATATAGTCATGTTCTGGAGGTGAGTGGTGACTCGCTTTTTCAGTTTGTCCTGTAACCTCTCCTGCAGTCACTTCAACTTCAGACAGATCCTTTGACGAGTACTTCATAAAGGTTCTGATGTGGGAGCCACTTCAAGTCACTTCAATTTCTTACACAGTGAATATAACTCAAATGACTAGTGGCCAGTGGGCAGTCTTTCAGTGCTGTTTTATGCTCAAGTCATCATTATACTCTAGAGGCACTCTGTCAGACTTCTTGTACCCCCATGAGCTTGCAGAAAGGTTTATTATCAGTTTTATTACTCATTTTCTTTTTCTGGTTGTTCCCTGAGGGGTTTTTTTAGCTTTACTGTGCTTTTACAGGTAATCTGCCTAAGGTTATCATCCATTTTACTTTCTTCCCTTAGATACCACCTCAGGTTTTTGAAAGACTCCTTCTTTCTTCAAATAACCTCCATTACCTTAGGCCTGCTGGATTCTTTCTGAGCTTTATCAGGCCTTCCTTGATATAGGCTATGCAATATTCCCACATTTCTAATGCCAGTTCACCCCGTAAAGGTTGATTCTTTTAGCTGACTCTTTTTAGATTCTGAGCTCCTCAGTATTTTTGCCTAGCCCCTGCTGACCTTAAGTGCTTCCTATCTTCCCCTAAGTGGATGTTAAGTGCATAATAGTTGCTGCTATACAGTGGCTCTTCATTTGTGGAAAATAGAGCTGAGTATCTTGAACTGCAGATCTAAAACTCAGAAAGGTCATGCCTCATCCCATGGGCTCCTTTACTAGCTATATTGTTGAACAATTTTTTAGGATGTCTAAACAGATGTTGTCTATGTTGTGTCTCTCTGTGGGATTTGCACAATTGACAGGGCTTATCTGGAGTTTCCTGCCCTCGCTACTTCTGTGATCGTTCTCAGCATATTACAGTTAGTGGTGTTTAGAGGACAACTGAACTAGTGGATTGTGCTGGATGCTGAGGACTGTTATCTTAATACCTGACAAAAATTCAGGCCCTTTGGGTGATCTGCCCACTCTGGGATGTGAAGTCTAGATGAGATGAAGGGAAACCAGGAGGTTAATCTGGGTCAAGCTGTAAGATTTGCTGCTTGTTCTGAGAAGGAGTGTATCAGCTGTGTTCCTTTGCAAATATGATTGGGAAACATTTGCTACTAAAGCATTACTGAAATAAGATATTAGAACCCACATCTTAGTTTTGCAAGATTTGGAGAAATTACTTGACACAACAGATACTGCTGCTTTAAGATTTTTTTTTTTTCTTAAGTGTACGGCTTTAAAAATTCGGAATTGACTGGTGCAGAAAAATTGAACATTTGTAGCTTTCTTGTATATCCCATTCAGGAAGATAAAATGTCCTGAAGTAGAGCAGTTCATCATATATTTATAGTCTTCTGTGTGCAAGAGGCTTTACTGTGCTTGCATCCAAGATGAAACTTTTTATCTTACAGTGACATTAGAAGAATTGGAGTTGTACTCATTGGACACCAGAGACGAATAGTCAGCAGTTTACAGACTTTGCGGTTACACATGATGCACATACAGGAGAAAGGATTTCATGTATGAAAGTACTAGAATCAACTGTGTTTTGTGCCTCAGCATTTCTAAAATGGAAAAATATTCTCATTCTTCCCTTCTGCTCTTCCCAACTTCAAGAACTGCAGTCTCCTCTTCAGACTATAAAAGTACTTCTATGTTAATGCTTCCAAACTGGAATTTTTAATCACACTGCATAGCTCCTCCACCAGTTACCTGCCACTAAAATCCTGGCCTACTGCAAGACTCTTGCTACACATTGATGAATAACTCAGCATGGATGTGTAACTTTGTATAACCATGTTTGGGAAACTTTCATGAACTTACTTGAAAGTAGTAATCTATTTGGCCTGGTGTGGCTTCTTTATTGATGTATTTAGAGTTTGCTGGTAGATCAAAAAGTATTTGACTTCTTTAATGTTCTGTGACCATGTAACTTCCAATACCAAATGTGCAAACAACAACAAGTTTGACATAAATATTTATTTTATCTCTTAATTAAATCCAAATATGTGGATCCTACCATTGTATTACTTTATGATAGTTTGGATGCTGGTAAGCCAATGCCTCAAAATGTTAGTATTGTTTGCAGAAATAACTGATGATATTATGTAGCAAGTTTTCATTGTGTGAATAATTGGGAGGATACTGAGAGTCTGAAATTTTAAGATCCTTGATTTTTAATTACTTTAGCACGCGACACTTTTTATGCTTTGAATTTTAGATTAGATTGGGAAATTATTTCCTGCTTGGGATTCTTCACCACCCTAAACCTTCTGGTTTTTCATCATACTCAGCATTTGCTTCTACTATGTGGCTAAGTATCACTGGAAAACTGATTGTATTGTCTCCATAACCACATGTAAAACATGGTTGTCAACTATATTGTGGTCACACAGGGTTCAGAAAGTTTTCTGTTACAAAAACATAGACCTCCTCTGCTTAAACTAAGCAGAATTTTCACCAGTGTTAGGAGATTTGAGAGGGACAGCCATCAGTGGGGTGATGTATTCCTACAGGAGCAAGCCGGCCATATCATCCTCCAGTTAAGGACAGCGGTACAACTACCAACCAATGCTGAAAGTTACATGCTGCAGTATTCAGTTACAGTGTACAAAGGCAGATAAGGACATGTAGGACAGCAGTGTAATAATATGTTGCCTTGAGTCTACTTCTGACTGCTTTTAGAAGTAAAAAGCAGACTCTGCCAAAATGGAGTTCTGGTTACTACAGGCTAGATCTTCATTTAGTGTGGATATCAAAACATTGAAGTCCGTTATCTTTAGAACTCTTCAATAGCCATATTTACATGCAAGAAAATGGCTGCAAAGGCCTAACATAATATTTGTACCTCTCTAAGAGCTTTCATGTTTAGTCAGACAGCTGACGTAGATGTGCTGGGCTACATTTCCAAACTTTTGCATGAGATATGCGCTAAGTGGGGAGTGAGCGCATGTCTGCATGCTGTGGAAGTCACTTGCAGATCTACGTGCATGTCACATGTAACCTGGGTGCAGATGCTTTTCCTGGTTTGGAGGACATTTTTGAGTTACATGACATTCCAATGTATTTAAGCATTGCAAATCTTCTATTAAAAAGTGCGTTTGGATAATTGATGTAATAAGTATGTATATGAAAATCAACTAACTACATAATCATAATGGTATTTACTGCTTAATTTACAGCTTGTAAATCAAAATGTATTTCCTAGCTCGTGGAAAGAGTTACCATTGTATACTAGTGGCAAAGAAGGAGAAGCAGAAAGCAATTCAGAAAAAGACAATGCTTCCAACCAGTTCACAGAACAAGACACACCAGGCCTGAATCACTGTTGTCACTTTATGCCAGAATAACTGCATTTATTTTATTGGGATAGCAATATTACATTAAGTAAACTTTTGGGGTTTTTTTCATTAAAAACAATAATTACTTTTAACTGAGGAACAAGTTTTTCTAAAAATCAGGATTCAGTGGTGTTCTACAGTGCCAACTTGATGAGTTTGTTTAAAGACAAGGAGCTCCTATTCTACATATAAAGGTAATTTTGCCAGCATGAGCCCTGCTGAACTCAGAAAGACGGTACAAACATGTAATTTTGCATGATCCCAGGCCTTTAGTGAGGGAGAAAAAGGCGTTCTTCTGTGACTGTCATTTGAAAAATTCTGCCCCAATTCCACACATGAAAAATTATTTGGTAAGGGTTTACTTGTAGACAGAAAATCATAGTTACCTGAAACTTTTTAACAAAATACTATCATGAGAAGGTAACTTAAAAGTTTATTTTTCTTTGGTTTTGATACACATTTTACCTGTCATTGCTTCCGTGGCCAGCAATGTCATATCCATGGAGGGAGCCTCTTTCGCAATTAAATACATCACTGTAGAGGTAGGAGTCTGTTATTTGTTAATGGGGTTTCAAAATTACTCATAACTAATCTAAACACTATATGTGCATTTTTGATTCTCCTTTGTGTTTTCTTTCATTCCTGGTAGTGCGGATGCAGAGCGGCATATTTCTTGTACACACTCTGGATATATTTCGTGGAAAAATTATTTCCAAATTTATCACACTACTGAAAATATATTTTCAATAGAAAAAATATAACAATATTAAAACATTTATTAATCAGATATATTTTTTATAAAAACAAGAGTTTGTGTAATCAGAAAGAACATTGGGTTCTTCGGGTGAGGAGATCCAATAAAAACATCGCAAATCCAGGATTTTATGGTTTATATGGCTTGGGTTTTTTTGTTGCTGTTTTGGTGCATTTTTATATAATAGTTATCTTGATAAAATTTATGTTTTGCCACATTGGAAATGTTTAATTTGCTCTTGCTCTGATCTCAAGCCTGCTCTTGCATTGGTTTGTTTGGGTTTTCCTCCCAGTTGATTCATTTAAAAAAAACAACTCAATAGGGGTTATTTTTTCAAATGTGACCTTAACTCTGTGCAGGCCACAAATGTGAAATTACAGTATATGTGAAAGTACAGTAACTTTATTTGTTACATGGAGATACTTTCTTCAGATGAAAAGTAGCTCTATTTAGCTATCCTGCATATTGCAGTGTACAATTACAGTTTAAATTTAACAAACTTAATCAAATATAGTAAGCTTGTTTTTAGAATCTGCCCCACATTGCTGACTGCTTCATGACTAAAACATTGAAAGTTCACAAATACTTGTGGGCATAAGGAATGTTTCTGTTATTTACAAGTAATATCCATGTGTAGATTTTGCTTACAGATCTGATTATCAATAATCTGGAATTAAATCCGTCTATCTGTACTGTTGCTACTACTTTTATAGTACTACTTGTGACCAGGTTCATGTCTCTTGCCCAACAAGTGCACTGTCCCAGCTCTTCCATCATGTGCCAACAGGAGTGCTTGCAAAGTTGACTGAGAAGTAAGTTGGATGTCCATGCAGCCAAATGGGGTGGTCATCTAGCACAGAAACCATGCCCAGTCATCATTACTCATGCTATCCCTACTTGTTAGAGCCCTGAAACATACTGGAAGGAATTCTTCTCATCTAATTTTGGAGGTCTGCATTTGAAATGGTCATCTTGAGGTTCCCTTTTAATCAAGATCAGCAGGCCCTTCTGGCTTAAATGAATTGTGACAAAGAATCTCTTGTTTCTTTGCTTTCAAAGTGATCAAAATTACTAGCTCATATCCAGGCATCTGTGTTCAGTCAGATGAATCTCATGTATGGATTGTATCCAGTCTTTATTCTGAACCTGTGGGAATAAAGGGGAGATCTTGTCTATAATGCTGGTGTTAACACTGAATGAGCAACAGCAGAATGTTTAGTAAAATTTGCTCATGAGTTTGCACACTGAAATTTCTGAGAAGAAATGTGACTCTATAAGACAAAAGGAAGAGAACTGAGCTATGTAATTTTTTTTTCTTAACCGTTTTTTTTGTTTATGTTTACCCTTTTTGTTTATGATGAAATTCAGTGTTTCAAATAAAAGCTTAGGCACATGCTATGTTTTAAGACATCAGCCAGGACTTTTCAGTGTAAGGCAATACTTTACTTGCAAGTACTGCACTGAACAATACATTCAGTTGAAATGGACAAACCATTCTGTGTCCACAGTTGTCTTAGGTATTAGCTGTATTATTATGGCATGGAACTCATAGATTGTAATATTTCAAATTCTCTACAATTTAAGAATGACTATCCCTTTTTTTATATGATGAGTGTAATACTGTGCTCCCTTGGGTATTTTTAATGCAAATTAATACAGGATTCAAAGTTGGTCATAAGTAATGCACAGACGTCCTTTTTTCAGGTGCAGTAGAGATTTACTATGTGGAATAACTGGAACTGTGGAGGTACCTAGTAAGACTATGTGAACAACAACACTTTTCATTTTGGAATGACCCCATGGGACCTTATCAGCTGCCAAGCTAAAGCAGCATAGAATATACTTTAACTTATATTGAAGACCAGTTGCTTAATTTCAGCTGGTACCATTACAAACTGAAGCCTGTTATTTAGCTGGTCTAACTCACCTGATGGAATGGTTCTTTGGTACACACTCTGGCAGATGAGAATTATTCTTATGATCACAGGGTATCTGTAGCTACTCCACCATGGGCTCAGTTTATCTTGGAATATGTCCCACAGAGAACAGAAAGGAGGTCTCACTTCTAATCCAGTCCAACACATCTTTTAGAGTAACAAATGCTAGAGTAATAATAAGAAGTCTTGTCTTCCATTGCATCTTCTAAGTATTAAAAATAGAGGTAACTTTGTTTATGGGATTTGCACATAGTTGAAGAGCACTGTATTCTGTGAAACAGTTTTCTTCACCAGTTCTAATTGCTGTTACCTGAATAATTGGCTAATGTTATCTTTTTTTTCCTTTTTATATATACAGTTTTCTTCTTTGAGACTGAGGTAGAGATGTGTTGGGCTGGGCTAACACTTACTAAGATGGTTATCTTGGAATCTCCTGGAGAGATAAATGAATCAACAATGAAATAGAGTAAGATGAAAAATAAAGAATTGTCTGTATTGTGCTAAGAGCTCTAATAAAGCCCAAAAGAGCTGTATAAGGTAATTCTGTGCACACAGTGCTCACAAATACTTTCTGCCATCTTATTTTGTATTTAGTAATGCACATAGTTTTGCAAATTATGGACCAGAATATGTTGAGCACATTATAAATATATTTTGTCTATATATACATAAAGAATTGTAAATTTAATGTTTATAATAATTTTGAGGGTTGTCAAAGCTACTGAATTAATTACCTAACTTGTAATGATGCTAATGGATTTGATCTACTCCACTAGCTTTTCAAATTTTGAACAGCATGCACTGTATGTATATAGACATTCCAAAACTTCTTGGCTTGTTATCCTGAAATGGACAGAGGCCCCCTTTTCCTCTACAGGCAGAAAAAGAATTTTCAGACTGGTTTACAGAAAGCTGCTTGGTCATCTGATGCTGACTCTTCTACCACAACCACTCTTTCTAATAATTATTTTATGTTCAACTAATTACTGTAGAAATCATCAGTGATCATAAGGAGGAAGTGAGATGCCCATGAACCACTTCTTCTAGTAAGATCTAATCCATGCTATAAGAAGTTTGAGTCCCTCTGCTGAAATCACCAAAGATACTTAAACAGTATATGAATTATTTTCTTTTAAACAGCAATTTAGAGGCACTTGTGAGGTTAAAATGAGGGAAATTTTCAAAGGACTACGAGTAAAGATATACCAGCATATAATATAAAAAATGTGCTGAGTTTTAGAAATGAAAGCCAACAAAAATTGTTGATGAAAACACAAGGTTAAAAAATGGATTAGAGATAAAATAAATTTCCATATTTTATATGAGAAATAACACCAATTCAGTAACTGAATGTATTCTTATTGAAATACTCTGCATGTGTCCCTTACCCTTCTTCCCTGCAAGAGATTTCCCAAGTACATCTCTCTTCCAGAAGAGTTTAGCATTTTACCTTTGTAATTAAATTGAAATTTAAAATAGAAAAAATATATTTAAAAGATCAGTCTCAAAATAATTTGAAGCTTCCACAGTTGTTCTGCTTTGTTCCTGTCAAAATTTCTGATCTATGTTTACAAGGAATCTGTGTGCTTCAGTAATACGTATAGTGCTGTGCTCAGAACTTCACAAAGCAGTTGCAGTTTTGTATTTGGGCTGCTTAATTCATATTAGAAGGCATACTAGAAATGAGACTACTTATATGTGTAGAATTTGGTATAAAGGACTTGCAGATCCAAGTCCCTATAAAATTACTGTAAGGCAGCATCATATCCCATTCTTTTCTCCTTTTTTGAGCTTCAATACTACATGTAGTTTCCTTGAGTAATCCAGTATATTCAATGACTCTATTGTAAAATTACCTGCACATATTGTTCTTAATATGTGAAAAAACAGTGATGACTTTTCATTCAGGAAATATTGCACATCCTTGGAAATATTAATTTCTAATGCACATCAGCAGGCTGATTAAAAATTTGTGAATGCTCCATAGTGTCACAGTAATACTTCCCATTATTGACAATTCAGTGAAGCACTGCTAAGCAGCAGCAGCATGCGTGTTGAGCAGTAGACAAACCAAAACCCTGGGACTGAAAATACACAAATCAAAGAGAAATCAGTCTCTGCATCTTGAACTGTATGATGTCTGGGACCTTAGTTGTATAGATATTAATCTCAAGTCTGGGATCTAGAAAATCAAATTCTGGGGAAACCCGCACTGGAATCCCAGATACTAATTTCTGGTTGTGAATGATGTAAAAGTACCCATTGAAACAGTCTGGGGAGTCTTTTCATAGTACCGTCAGAGTGTAATGCTCCTCTACAGCTGTGATAGGAAAAAAAATCTATGTACTGGTTTTTCAGGGTCTTTTTTGTCATCATTTAGATTAGAAACTCCAGTAGACACAATTCTGTAACCAAAAGACTTCTTGTTGCCTACTGGCATTTTTGAGTGGAATCCAAATAAACAGTAGAGACTAAAGCTATCCAGGTAAGAGTGGCTTACAAAGCAAATTTTGAGTTTTATCTCATGCAGACTGAGTTCTGCTTGAGAATGATCAGCTGCAAAAAGGAGGATTTTTTTTTAAAAGGTGAATGCTCTGAGCTGTTTCATTTACAATCACAGTCCCTTTATGTCAGTAAGGATTACCTCAAAAATAGAAAGTGCAGACAACACCTCAAACTTGTAGATTATTTTAGTTATTAAATGCCAAATTTACAAGTTCCATTTCTGTCTCGGGAAGGTTCTGCTCAAAAACACCTGTTATTTCCAAATCCTGCTGAAAGATCTTAATAAACTTCTTGATAGAGCAATTGCTGGAATAAGGATCTAACTGTGAGGCTTGGTTCTTGCTGTGACCAGAGTTCATGAGAATCTGTTTCTAACTTCTGTAGCAGTGCGAGTAAGCCCTACATTATGCATGCTGTATGTAGGATCCTCCAAACAGATTCTCGTTTCCTATTACTGTTGGGATTCATTTGTTTTTGGAGAACAGCACACACTAGGACACATGCTGTCTTGTCATTCAAATGTACCACTAAAACTTTTTGCTAGTTTTAATTTCTCTGCTGAGAGTTTCAGGTTGAGTCGTAGGTTGGTCCTTCAGGGCATGATCCAGAGTCATTTCAGCCCATAAGAAGGTGTCAGCAGACTAAAGCAGATTTTGAATGAAATATTTCAAATTATTTGAATGGAATGAATGGCCTCAATTAATAGTGGGAGAAGACAGTGTACTGAGCATAAAAGACAATGCTTCTACCTCAAGGATATGATGGAATAGATTATGGATACCTTCAACACAGGTGAACTGCAGGGTACAAAAGGTTGGTTGCTGCACTTCTGGTTTATCTGGAATGGATTCCTATCTCCCAGTTTCCATTAGTATTTAAAATGGCCTACACATCTGGCAGAAATGAGTTTGGAGGTTTTGTTCCCTAGAAAATCCAGATCATTGGATTTAAATTCAGGATAAAACCACCATCCCCATCAGACAGAACCTACAAAAATAGAATTTGTCTATGTTTTTCTTTCCTAAAAATATGTCATTATGCAATATGATCTTGTCTTCATCATGGAAATTCAAGCTGATCATTAGACTCTTTAAACAAATTGTTTCATAGTCCTGGTGCATTGCAGTGCAAGTTTTGAGATTTCCCTGTTAATTGTAGGCACAGTAGCAAGCAAAGTAGCTAAAGTCTTCCTCATGGTTCTGTATACTGGACCATCCTCCTCTAAAATTCCCAAGAGGTAAAAACCCACACATTTTAAAGCCTATGGCCACGATTCCCTATCTTCCTCTCCCCAAGAAACAGTTTTGAATTGGCAGGGTAGCATTTTTCATTCAATTTCTTTTGCAGCAATTTCTTCTCTCAACTTCTCTACATGAGGTAGAGAGCACTATTTCAAATTGGAAGTGGGGAAAAGTTGTTTCTTTGTTAACTCTGGATTCAGTCAGTACTGCAGTCCATGCTGCTTTGTATCTACTTCTATTGAGGCCACTGTCAAAATTCTCTGATGGAGTCAGTTACATCATGCATGGTGATGCCGTGACTGAAAATCCAGAGGCTACCAGGAAGGGCTTGTTCATGTTTGTTACAGCATTCTCCCTACCGACTTCAGTAACAACAGGTACTCTGCATTTCTCAAATTTTCATCTGCAGTTTAATAACAAAAAAAATTCTTTGTACTACCATGTGGAAGCCTGCTTACTGAAAGGCAACAGTTTGTTTTCTAGCAAAGTAGACTTTGTGGATTGAGTTTGAATTGTTTTAATGTCATCATTTAAAAAAAAAATTATTTACAGAAAAAAATACAAGAAAAATGTTTGCCTTCCAAAAATAAGCTTTGATTTGCTCTAGGAATACAATGTGGTTGGTATGTTTTCTCAATATAGCCACTTACTTCTCTGTGTTGATTTCAAACATATATGAATTAAAAGGGGGTTTAATTTCTGCCTCATCTGTGAAATTAGATTGTAACAACCAAATATGACTCCATTTCATAGTTTGGTGTTCTAGCATAGCCATAAAATGTATCAATGTATGTGTATATATGAATACCTATTTGATGACAGACACTTTAGATTGTATATTTAAGCAGCCATGTTGAAACTTCAAAGATAGATGGCTTCAAAAGTAATCATATAATCATAATACTTGGAAACTATCTGACAAACAAACCGTAGCCTCAGCACAGATCTCATATCCTTAGCAGTAGCGTGAAACTCACCCTTTCTTTAAAGACCCCAGATAACATTTGTTTTGATGTTACTTCTTTTCCTCTTACAAGATGTATTTGAATAGTGACAACTGCCTGTGACTCAGTCTTCACCATTCATCTCACAGAAAAGCAGCCTTGGTACTGTAGTACCTCTGAGTTGTACCTTCCTGGGTCAGAACTGGTGTGGCATTGCACGCAGCAAGCACCATCTGCTCATTCTGGGAGACTGAACATTTCACAGCTGGTATCATAGGTTTCCCCCTGGGAACACCTCACTGTTCAGAATGACTGTTCTTCACATAATGTATGTCCCATATGTATTTCCCCCTGGGACTGCCTCACTAGTCAGAATGACTTTTCCTCACATAAAGTCTCTCCCATAGATGTTCCCATGGCGTTTTTTCTTTCCGCCTTGTTGCCAGTTTATAACAGTATTGTAGGAATAGCCACGCAATAAAAAGCTTAATGTACTGATTTGCAGTCCCAAGGGGAATTTACATGAGAAGTGAAGTTGTTACTATTTACTGAAAAAGTGGTGTTATCTATTTTTTTTATTATTATTATTCTATTCCTATGATAATACGATGTTCCATGTAAATTTTCATGTGCTGGCATGCCTACAAGTTAATAGTGTAATAGAATGCTCAGCTCTCAACATTAGGGTGTTTATAAGGTGAATTGCATTACATATGCCATCTCTTTGCAGAAAGAATATGGGGTTTGGCAAAGCTACCTGCTGAGCAACATAATAAGATTTTTGTACAAAGTACAAGTTACTGATTATTATTGTATTTTATTTTTCTATGATTTCCTAAGAGGCATTATCAGGTCTTACAGATGGGGTAAGCCTGTTTATTAAGATATTTATTAGCAAATAAAAGTTACAGTACTGGTGGTTATTTTTGAGTTAATGGTGTTTGTTTTGCCTTAAGCTACTAATGTAATGATACACAATGAAGGCTGCCATACATGATCATGCAAAACTCCAACTGCTTCACACAGGGTGGTGTAATAATAAAGATGGACCGGCAACAAATTCTAACTCTTGAGATGCTACAAGGTGGTGTTGTTTTCTTTCAGCAAAATAATGCTTAATTATAGGGGCCTCTTCGGTACCTACTGCTGAGAATTTACACTCTGATAAACACCTTGTCAAAATGCACATACAGTTAACAACATCAGAAAAAATACATATATACATTAGAAGTTACAAACTCTCCTTCTTGAGAGACAATAAGAATCTGAATTTTACACAGATTTAAATTTGCTGTTGAGATTCTGCAGTATTGTTTGCTCTCCTTATGGCAGTTCACTAAGCTCTGCAACTCCATTCAAGTTCTAGTGTTTTTTGAAATTCTCAGTGATAAATGTAATTTTAAAACTAATTGTCTAAAGCAAGTAATTCCAAGGCAATACACAGTGATTCACAAAGACGTGAATGCCAGATACCAAATCAGAGCCTACCTCAGAAAGTTTAAAATTATAATTAGCCTTTAATTTTGTTACATTGTACATATGCAATACAAAACTGAACAGACGCTTGTAAGACTAGTAAGAAATGAACGTCTCATTTCTACAATTCATTACATCCTGGAGATGTTACATGGGAAAAGCTTTCTCACAAAGGACTGTCAGGTTGACTATAATGAAGAATGGGTATTTAATTTTGGATCTTGTTACAGAAATGCCTTTGTTCCCCATCATCAGACAGAACCTACCTTAAATTACCAATTTCAGCATAAAAAGTAGGCGATGACACCCTCCTCGAACACATATTTACCCTACAACCTGATTAGCATTTAGAAAGTGCTTCAACCTATAATTTCACTGTGAGATTTATGCTATTTGATTTTTCTTTAACAGCTCATAATATCACTATGAAGGAATCTCATATTTTAGTCAGGACCTCTCTGGGTATAGGGGAATCACAATTGCAATTTACCTCAAAACTTTAATAATATCAAAAGCAACAATGAGCATTTAAAAGGCATTTAAAAGGAAATATTTTTGTATCTGCAATCGTTATTAGAATTGGAAGCTTCTGACTTGCAACTTTTAGCAAAAATCACTATCATTTCCACTGCTCTCACTCCTCTCCAGAGGGCAGAAGGCATGACAGTAGACTGAAAAGAGTGTCCTGTGTAGGTGAAACTCGATTAGGGATTTTCATATCAAGGGGTATAACACTGTGAAGGAAAATTGCTTCTTCGAGACAATGAGCAGAGGAAGAACCTTGTGCTCGGTATACCCCTAGTCTTGGCTTACCTTTCTGTTTAAAGGTGAAGAGTAAACCCAAAACTAAGATCTAGGATTACAGAAATAGCAGGCTGTAGGGGGTGGCTAGCAAGGGACTGAGCTATTGCAGCTGGTCTACTCGAATTGCTGGCATGTGACAGCTGGCATGTGTAAGTGACAGCAGCTGAGCTCTTCCCTGGCTCAGGTTCTGCTTCAGCATGTAGGGTCTCATCAGGGTCTACAGCGTAGGAGCTTGGGCTGAACACAAGGAATGCTATAGGATCCACCATCTACATCCAGTGGATACCTCCACAGGGGTGATGGAGTGAAATTCTGCCAACTGCTCCAGTTAAACTCCTTTTTCGAGTAATTTGAAAGTTTGTGCAGCAGACCTGGAAGCCATCTGACTGGACTACGGTATATGGCAAAAAATTACCAAACTGTATTTCTATATGCCCTGCCTAGTCTAGGCAAGCCACCTTCTACACAAACCCAAGTTTCTGTTTTTACCTTAAATGACAGACTGGTTTAAAACTTTTCTTAACTACTCGAATTGCTGGCATGTGACAGCTGGCATGGGAGTTAACTGTAAACTCCTTCGGGGTTGATTCCTCTAAGTCTGTGCTCCCGGGGCAGCCGTGGTAGAAGGGCAGAGGAGCAAGGGTCGAGAAAAATTCACGCAGGCTTCGCACACCGAGGATGACAGGGACGCGATTTATCAGCGTGATCCGTGCCGGGTACCTGCCCGGTAGTAGGTAGCAGGCACAGGGCACAGCTGACGCGGCCACACGCTGAGCTGCTGCAGAGATTATGAGATTGCCGAGCTGGGATCCGCCGGTCACGGTCGCAGACCCCCAAGCGAGGCCACCACCAACCCACAGAACAGCCGGGCCCTCGGGCCACTAGCGGGGGTGAGGCCCCGCCCCAATCACCGGAAGAGGCGGGACGGCGGTTTCCCTGGTAACGGCGCAGGCGGCGGCGGCGGCGGCCGGTCCCGGCCGACATCTCGGGGGCTGAGGTGGGTGCTGCGGGTGGGGTTGGGTGTTTGCTGGTTTTAGTCTTCCATGGTGGATTTCTGCCCTACCGGCACGGAGCCCTTCGTCCCGCCCTGGGCAAGGGGCATTCGCGGTCGCTGCCTGTTGCAGCTTCGGGGTAGGAAGGCCGGCTGCGGGGTATGCTGCTGAGGTAGAGCTCGGCGGCGGGAAGGGAAGCTCTGTCCTTCTGGCTGCTGTCCCGCTGCTCCCCAGGTGCTGGTGGGGACATGCTGGGTTCTGGCTCCTCGGTCGCTCACCCTGAGTGCGGTGAGAGCGGAAGGTCCTTCAAAAAAACAAAGAAATTACATCTGCAGTTTTAAGTTATACTAATGTAAAAGTCCAGCCTGGAGAAGTCTGCAGGGAGACCTTACAGTGGTCTTCCAGTCGCTGAAGAGGGACTGTTTGCAGGGATGTGCAGCAATAGGATGTGGGGTTACAGTTTTAAACAAAAAGAGGGAAGATTTAGATTAGCTATTAGAAAGAGATTTTTTTATAGTGAGGGTGATGAGGCACTGGAATGGGTTGCCCTGGAAAAGTGAGGAGGGCCCATCCACTGCGCTGTTGACGGCTGAGTTGGATGGGGCTTTGAGCAACCTGGTGTAGTGGGAGCTGGCCCTGCCCTCGGGAGGGAGGATTGGAACAAGACGATCTTTGAGGTTCTCTCCAACCCAAAGCACTCTGATTCTTTGAAAAGATCCCTGTGGTGGCTTAGGCAGCCTTTTTAGCTCAGTGGTTACATTTGCATAATCCATGCAAATCAAGTGGACTTTTGGTGTTGTTTATTTTGGAAGGGATCTCGACAGGCCTTAGAATCACAAAAACATGGTGTGTATAGCATGCTATGAGTTGTTGTTGTCACCTTAGCGTGTTGAGGATTTGGAGCAGTGGATTTCAATGCAGGAGGTGTCTGCCCCTTTCTGGGGCCCATCTGCAGAGTCTTGGGTTCACCTGGCTCTGCTCCCTGACAGCAAGTCACTGCTGCCTGAAATGCTTTACATGACTTCCTTATTATCAGGAGTTTTGTGGCCTGTTTAGCCACAAGTGGCAAGTCACAAAAGCTGATCACAGATGCTTTAGATAGGCTTACAGTTCATGATAAAGGTTTATGGAGTTTGATACATGCTTCTGGAGCAAAATCTATCCTAAATAATTTTAGGACCTGTCTATCACGTAGTATTGTAAGCTAAATATCAGCTGGCAAGAAAAGGAACTTGTTCCAGCCATAGCTGGTGTAACTCCTTTTAGCTGAGGAAGATAAAGGGAGGAAAGGGTTAGGGCAAGAAGTCATAGATATGTTGTATTCTTAAATAATGGCTTTGCCAATTGTCATGAAGAATTCCTGGGGGAAAAATGGCCTTAATAAAAATGCTGCTAGAAAGTGTTGTCAAAGACTGTATATTGAGGTGTTTAGGTTTAAAAGGGAAGTCCTAGAAGTATCTCTTAAGTGCTTGTGTTTTCTTCTTTTCAGTTTTAAGACTACATGTAAGGTGGTTTTTTGAACTTGTAGTCTAGAAGATAAGTCTTTTGATTGAAGTAGAACGTAATGTGATTTGGAGCAGGGTTTTGTCAAGTTAATTTATTAATACGCAATAAGCTTTAATCTGCTTTCAGGGTTATGTGTATTAAAAAAGAAGTGGAGCATAAAACAAGGGATTTAGTAGAAAAACCATGACCTTTTTTTTGTTTGAGGGAACTGCTATAACTAATGTTGGGCTTGCTTAATCTGGTGAAGATTCTGCGCAGCTGTTACACGCATAGTGACTCTGTAGGTCACTACCAGTCTTGAATCCAAATGCACATGATAAAAAGGATCCATATTAAAAAAGTAAAAACCGTACTGTAAACAAAGATATTAGCTTACGTTACTTTATTAAATTCAAAGATTTTTACATTATTTCTATTTAAATGCATTTAATCATCTAGTAGTGAGTTAGTGAAGAAGTAAGACCAAATACTTCTCATTGATGTTGGTTTTTTCCTCTTCCTCCTCCTGACATGGATTTCTGGGGTTATAAAGATCTGAGTTGTCCTGTGCTGTTTGGATTTTTTTAAGAGTAAATAAACAACCTTTACCACCCCACAAATTTCCCCTAGCATTAATTAAATACTTTATTACTGAATGCGTCTCAAGTATTTTTTCTGTCTGCTGAAATTATACTTGGTGGAATTCATTCAAGATTGACACAGGTTTTCCTCATTGCAAAGTATGTTCAGACATGTACCACAGGGAAATGCATGAGATAAGGTCCTTCCAATGTGCTCCTGACAGGTAATTTCATTTAGTGTCTGGGCAGGAACAGGAGTTTGGCATCTACCTGAGGTGCAGGTGAATATTACAGCGTCTGACTTGATGTCTCTGAATCATCTGTTTCTGTTTGTAGTGAATGAGTTCATAACTTACATGCATTAATATCAGCGAAGCCTATTACAATTAGAATTTCAATTGACTTAACAGAAGGTACTTTATTTACTTCAGTATTAAATGAAGTACATAGGCGATGCTGAAGAAGGGATGATCTGGGTTTTTTTCTTTAAATTATGATGACTGATTGGACACAGAACTTTTATGTTAAATGTAATAGTCTTAAATTTTTTCCAGTTTAGTGGAAAACAAGAAGGTATTGCAGTTGTACTTCTATTTGGACTGCTTAGAAGGATGACAATATTGCTACCCATTGAGTCAAGGACATTGTGTTATATAGACAGGGCTATAAACGGCCAATCTGCTTTTGTATCAAGGCTTCTTCACTATAATCAGCTTATACTTCATTTACTTAGTGTACCCAGTGAACCTGCTGTGGCAGTGTTGTGTAGTGTCTTATTCATGCTGCCTTTTAAAAAAGTTTTAGGACTGCTTAGCCACATGCCCACCTACTGTGCCAATGCTGCTATACATGTAACTGTTTTCCAACAGCTATTTCCTTCCCTCGTTTCCTGAACAACAGGTGATCCCTGTGTGTTTAAGCCAGAATCATGGGGCTGTTTGACAAGCTAGCAGGATGGCTCGGACTGAAGAAAAAGGAGGTTCACGTTTTGTGCCTTGGCTTGGACAACAGCGGGAAAACAACAATTATAAATAAACTTAAACCTTCGAATGTAAGTATTCTGCTTAGTTCACTGTTGTTTTTACTGCAGAGCTGATGCTTATTTAAACAGGGTTTGCATGCTGATATATTAAATGTGATGATGATGTGAAAAACTATTTTAGTACAGTGCAATAAATGCATTTGAAGAGCTTCCAACAAAATAAAGGAGAATCTAAGCATCCACATGCTTATGATGAAGGCATTTCCCAAATGCCATTGTTAATCTGGCTTGTTTTTTTCTAAGATCCACCCAGTAAGGAAGGGTTTATGAACTCGTAACTGAAAACAGTTCTCTCAAGTCACTTAAATAATTGTTACAGGATTGCGTTTACAAATTATGTGTGGAGTATTTGGAATTAATGCAGTTCTATAGCCACTTGTACTTGTCTACATTTACCATATTTATTTCAATCTCTACCTGAGAAATAAGTACATCATAAAATAGGAAATTATGAGTACATGCATGCTTAGTGGTGTCATCAGCATTTTAAAAACAGAATAGCTTTCAAAATAAGTAGTGTTTATGCCTGCTTATACATTTACCTACTGAAAGCTGTTTTTCAGGCCACTAATAGGTCCTAATTTTCCAAGTAAAATTTAAAGTAGCACTACCTTGTTTCTAGATGTGTTTGTGTTATAACAATAGATGAATTTTGGTCAACGGCTTGTATGTCTTGTTTATATGTATTTGGGAAGTCATAATTTCTGCAGTTTTCATCAGGACACAGCTTTTATCTTCCATAGAATTTTTACTGAAGAGTACCACTGGACACTTAAGAAAATGTAACATGGTAAAGGGTCTGCTAGTCTTACAAGCACTCCTAGCGGTATAAACTTCTACTATTTGCTCCCAATCATTTGGGGGAAATGCTACAATTTGTACCAGGCAAATAATATACTTATGTAATTTTTAAGACTGCTGCTGTAACAGGGTTTTTATGTTGTGCCTTAAGCAGTAAAGTATTCCTAATGAGAGTTGAAGATAGTCTTCAAGATTTATCACAATAACATGTATTAGAGAAGGTCCCAAGGGAACTGCACAAATAGAATTTGCTTGCTTTACTGTAAATTTTGTAGGGAAAATTTACTTCTGTTTTCATTTGATGTTATGCTTTAGGAGGGTGCTTTTCCATGCAACTTGTGCAAATCTTGTCCTTATAATAAGTGAGAAAATTTCTAATGTTCAACAGATGTCTTCAGGTCAAACTTGATGAATTTTGGTTTTGGGGTTTTTTTCAGTAAACGCAACCAACAAGATTTCGAGCTGTGGATCAACCCATTCTTCTGCTGGGTTGAATTGCCTCTTTGTCCTATGAGCAATATATTAGTTGTCTGGCAAATACAAGACTTACTGCATCTATTTGCAGTTTCTTCTGAGACTGATAAACGTGTTCTAAATAAATTATAAAGAAATAACTCTACTTCTTCTCTGCATACGTTTTACCTTGTTGACATGAACTGTTGACTAAACTGTTTGTGACAATGGGATGCAGTTTTCATAATGAAGCTGCAGGTGAACAGGCTAAGCTTGTTTTGGTTGCATGCAAGGAGTCAACTACTTACAGTGTTTTTTCATAAAAGCCTCTATAAAGTCTGTAAAGGGATTGGATGCCACTTTCTTGGACAGTGCTGTTGTCTAAGCAATGTGACCTTTCTCCTTGCTCAATAGGTTCCTTGGCTAGCTCAGTGGTAAATCTGGTAATCAGATCTATTAATAATACTTTATGTTTTGGCCACTCTTCTATGGTAAATGGTGATTTTTACCAGTAAGCTGGTAGTTTGAATAAAAATGTGGTTAGGCTATTGCATGATGTCTGCTGTGTAATTCCCAACATCAAACAGACTCCTCCAGCCTGTTGACGGAAGCTGGGAGTATAGCCAGTCTAATATATTGAAAGAATTATACCTGCTTTTGTCTTAAGAGGCTTATTGTGCAGACTTGTTTGGGTTGACATGGGGATTTCCCAAGTGCACAAGTATTGTGAACTTTGACCTCAGTCATAATCTTGAAAGTGTTATCTTCCATGTTGGCCTATCTCCTATTTGTTTCATGTACACATAGACTAATGTAAGGTGTGAAATCTCACTCTTAAGGCTTATATGTCTTCAATACTCTATTCCAGTAGCTTTTACTGCATTTCCTAGAACATCCAAAACCTTGATTTTTGAATTGACGTACTTTTCTCTGAACTTCTTAAGTATAAAATATCTGAATTTGTAGAAAGTTTTTTGCATTGCACAGTTTGGAGGAAAGACAGTCCTGTAATGTGTAAGTGTTTCAAATATATTTTTTTGTTTTCTGACTTGGTTTTATGGTTTGTAATTTCTTTCCTTTAAAGGCTCAAACTCAGGACATTGTTCCAACGATAGGATTCAGTATAGAGAAATTCAAGACATCAAGGTAGCAGTGTCTTTCATTTTCTTCATTTAGCATTGGTATTTAATATACAGTTGTTGGATCTCTTTCAGTGGGATGAAGGTGTATGTATGGTAGTATTGTGACATAGCATCTGGTTTTCTGGAATGTTGTAGTACCTAATCATTGAAGAATGACAGTGTTGAAATATATTGTATGATTTGTGCTGCTATGAAACTATGCATGTGCATGTAAAAAAAAGCATATTAGCATCTGATTACTGCTTGTTAAGAACTTCAGAATAAGATGCTGTTTCAGACTTGAGGAGAGACAGCTGCTTGGATGGTAACCTTTATTCCATTAAGCACTCTCACTGGAAGGATTCTGCAGAGACTGGAGTCTAATCTCATTAAGTGAAAAATGGTGGCTACAGCATTAGCAATGTAAAGATAGTAGAGGCAAAGGTGAGGAAAGGGGGAAGAAGTTGGTTTAGTGAAAGCTAAGATGTAAAGAAGGAACGTCATGAGGCAAAGGTATTTCAAGGTAACGTTCGGTATTATTTTGCAACATTCAGAGTAATTTTTAATAGTTACGATTGGTCTTCAAGCCAAGTGGCAA
This sequence comes from Turnix velox, assembly GCA_013400935.1. Classification (NCBI taxonomy): domain Eukaryota; kingdom Metazoa; phylum Chordata; class Aves; order Charadriiformes; family Turnicidae; genus Turnix; species Turnix velox. The sequence continues at coordinate 101,024 of VZTY01031841.1, read as the reverse complement.
CAATGGATGAGAGATCTGCAAGAAAACTGTTTATTCCCTGCTTGAGGGGAATTGATAGTGTGGGATTTGTATGTTTCATATTTTTATAGGAGGTTCAGCAACCGTATTTTGTCTCAGTAAAGTACATAAGACAAGTTTGGGGTTTGTCCATGTGAAAAAACAATTTATATTGCTTTCCTTTATTCTGATCCGGTATTAAGAATGATGGCCTGCAGATGCACCATGCAGAATGATTTTTTTTTTTAAAAGAACTAAAACAATTAAAGAAACCTACAATTCCCCCTTGCCCCAGAACCTCATTAATCTGGTACTACAATCAAATTATTATTTGGGGGTTGCTAATAACATTATGCATGACAGAACAGCTAGTCCAGAATCTGATGATGCTTGAGGTAGAAAGGATATTCCTTTTTCTAAACTACCTCATTTTGGTGCAGTCTCTGCTTGGGGAGCTATTTTGAGGCTATTCAAATGAGGAAAGCCCAGTTCTGAATTTGGTGTTGCCTGTGTGGATACTTCAGGAGTGGATCATAATTTTTTGTAGTGTTCTTTAAGTTCACTTGTATTTAGCAGACTCAGATTTACAAACACTGCCTCTTCTAACTTGATCACCTGAACCAGTGAATTTTTTTTTTTTTAATGAACATGGTACTATTTTTTTTTAAAAGGTGGGGATTTTTGTTTACAAAGCTTCTGAATACTATTGCTGCCTGTACAGGGACAGAATTGGTGGTGTGCTGTTGAATTTGACTCATGACTCACCTGAATTTCATTTAGTTAGCATTATAAACAGTATTTTATACTAACATGATAAAAGTAGTGGCTGAATGGAAGCTTATTTTGGTTTTGATGTAATTTTTTATAATTGGCTTTATTGCTTTATTCAGAGAACAGACAATCATGTATAACATTGTGAAATATTTCTATAAGATCGCAGAACAAGATAGGATAGTTTGAAGGCAGATAGAGTAACTAGAGGTCCTTTGGGAATCTTTCTCAGTTTATTAGGATTCAAGTTGATCTGTATCTTTTTCTGTCAGAGTAGCAAAGAACATGGTTTGAGTTTTGTGCTTTGTATCTGTACCTCATACACTTCTTTTCTTTGCAGTTTGTCTTTCACAGTTTTTGATATGTCAGGTCAGGGGAGATACAGAAACCTCTGGGAACATTACTACAAGTAAGCCTATTGTTTATTGCTGTTTATAGTAGCTATTATGTATTCCATTTAAACAGAAATATGATAATTCTAATATTTAGAAATTATTCAGACAAAGCTTATAACTGGTGTTTGACAGGACATTCTGGATAAATACCAATTTTCTTTCTCTTCCAAAAATTAAAACTTTCATATGCCACAGATTAACATTAGGAACATCTTGTTGCCTCAATGATTAGAGGACCATACTCAAGATGGGAGTCAAAGATGAATTAGGATTCCTGTTTTTCTGTAAGTGAGTGACTGAAGACCCAATAAGAATTGTCTGATGTGTGAGATTTTTAGAGCTGAGGGAGTTTAACTTCAGAGAACGAGGCACATGTAACTGAGAGTTTGACCAAATATTCTTAGATGTTATTTATTAAGCAGGATATTCACTATCCTATAGCAGTATGGTATTGCCTTGCTGTTAACAGGTACCACTTTCTGTATTTATAGTTTTGGATGAGACCTGAATCTTTGTTTATGTTGTCTCATTGTTATTCTGTAATACCTGATGTCCATCTAAATAAGCAAACAGTAGTAAACCACACAGCTTGGGGAAATGCTGATGATTATTATATCAATTAGATATTAATACTTAATAGAGCTTAAAGTATTATTTAATTGAAGTTAAACACTTCTTTCTGTGCAAAATGTGTTAGCAACTTGAAAACTTATTTTGTGGGTATGTCTTTGTTGTTCAAGACTGTTAGGTGTGTGTCTCTCAAAACTTTTGGATTTCAGTAATGGATATCCTTAGGGTTGCTCTCACAGTGCTACCCAAGTGCTTCATGAGCAATGATTTTTCTCACTGCAGTATATATTGCAGTAACTTATCCTTTGTGTGGCATAAACCTCTTTTTTCACCTTAACAGTTACAGATGTTTGTTGAGTAATGCTCACAATGATGGACTGCATATTTGTAGCCACCTCTCTTCTTTATCTGGTGCAGTGGTCTAATATTTAAGATTCATTTCTGAGAATAATGTAAAAAAAATAATGTGCTGTTTAGCTATAATCAGGATTTAATTTTCAAAAATTTTGAAATTGCAATCAAATCTGATTACATATCTCTAGTTATTTTGGAGTACTTGAAGCTTTGCATTTTCTTCTACTTGGCTTGAAACTTGAAGGATGTCCTCTAAGTACATTTGTCTAAATAAATGTAAACTCATGTTGTGTCCATATCATAGTTACTTGTTTGGAAAGTTGTTTTATGGTAGACTTGGATTTCTCTAGAAAAATACTGTGTGCTATAAAAAATTACTTGGACATTCTCAGATAATATGTAAAAGAGTTATTTTCTGTTGAAGTTGTTCTGTGCTCCAGAAAAGAAGGAACCTTCCTATACAGTCCTAGGCTCGTTGAATTATTTCTGTTTTTCAGTAGGTCTAGGACTATTTCTTATCAAAATACAAAGGTAGATTATGCTGGGGGTTAAGAATCCATAATGGCTTCAGAGAAATGTAAAACACAGGAGAAATTAATATTACATTAAAGTGCAAATTTAAAATACTTCTGGTGAATGCTCATAACTGTTCATCTGAATTGGTCAGACTTTATTTTGCTTTCAAATAAGTTTCAATAAATGGAACATCAAGTTATAAAATACCAGTAATGTTCTGAAATACTCTGTTGAATAGCATGTACGTATGTTGTGACTACAGTCATAGTGACAGCAAAATGTCATAATGAATTGAAGTAGTTGAAAGTTTTTTTACTTGTTATCCAAAACAAAACGTTTATGCCATTTTTGTAGAAGTTAAATTAATCTGCATGTGCTTGGTTGTTAAACAGTTGTGGACAGAGTTCTGTCTGAAAAGGGGATTGACCTTTCTATAAGTAAACATCATTTGCTACAGATAACCTGTTTTGAGTTTTTCTTTTTTGTCTAAACACGCTGTCAGAATAGTGGTTGCTTAAATTTTTAGAGTTAATCTTTCAGCTTCAGTAGTGAAATAAAGCTTTTCTGAAGGGTCTGTGTAGACTAAATGTTGTGTAAGTCTCACAGCTAACAACCTCAGGTCTCAAAAAAATCAACCTTCTGGTAGCCTGCATGAATTTCAGGGTTAGATTCAAATGTCAATCATAAATAACAACAAAAATTAGGTGGAAAAAAAAAAAGGTTTATTTGTTTTTTTGTGGGTTGTTTTTTTCCTGAAGTCTTTTCTTGCTGTTTAAGAGAATCTATAATTCATCTTTTTACTCATTTTATGTTATGCAGAGAAGGCCAAGCGATTATTTTTGTCATTGACAGCAGTGACAAATTAAGAATGGTTGTTGCCAAAGAAGAGCTTGACACGCTTCTGAATCATCCAGGTGAGGAGTCTTTTCCCCTTCTGTCTCCATGTTTGTTATTTTGTCTTAAGAAAAGCCCTTATCTGACATATTCTGTATTCTGAGTACTCTGCAAATATTTTAGCCATTCATGAGTACTATTACAGAAATAGTCTTCAAGTTTAGAGGATTGTTTTATACATATGAGCATTCACAGGCCGAGCATACTTCAGCTGGCTACACTGAGTTGAACTGGTCTTTTATTAACCAATGTAATTAAAAGTTGCATTGTTTTGAGGAAGACCAGACTTCAGATTTTGGTGAGTCTCTGTATTTCCCTGTCTGGAAGACATTTCCCTGTCAATGAAAAATAGCCACTTCCTTCTGTGTAACTTTTAATTATTTCTTTTAATCTTCGTTATATTTTTTTTTTAATTATGCTTTAGCCAAAAATAAGGGTGGATGATTTTACCAGTCAGTTTCAATTGCCTGTAAAACAACACACAGATTGAAAGATGAGAGAGGATTTGTGACTGTGAGGTTGGTTTCAGAAGTTTTTGTTTGTTTTGTTTTCTTATAAGAAACTACACTTTTTTAATTAAGTTCTGAGATAGGTCAGTTCTTTGCTGCTTTGCCTTTCCATACAGCAAACATTACAGGAATGTTTTTGTAAGCAGTACTTTCAGTACTTTACACAGTTGCTCTGACTCACCAGATTATGAAACTACATGCAGGAAATTTGAAAGTGAAATAATCTTTAATTTCTTGTTTATTAAAGCTGGTAGGGCCTTAACTTTTGGGTTTTCCATGCTGAAAATAAGAAAAGAGAAGCTGGTTTGTGTTTCTAAACAAGAAAATAGTATGTGATAGGAACAGCAATATTACTGTTATTTCTATTTTCCTCAAAAACCACATATAATACCTTAGTTCATCAACAAAGATGCTGGAGCTGAGTGACTGGACTGTTTCAAAAGCCAGCACTGAAAGAAAAGACAGCCTTGCAAAGTTCAGAGGAGGATGAGGTGAACCAAAGGCTGCAAGTGGATTACACAGAGGCCAGGGAGCTTTGCATTAAAGCAGGTATTAACCAGAGTGATAAAAGGTGATTCTGATGGTAAAATCAAAAACACAAGGGTAGGAGTTAAGAGACTGTGGTATTAAGTTACTGCTTTATTACAGTGCAAAATAGTGAAAATGTTAAGACTCTGAGATGCAAGCTTAGGTGGGATTTCTTGTTTAAGGATTAATAGGTTATTAATTCTAATCTAGCAGGTCAGTGTTTTTCATTTTGTTGATGTGTTTGTGTCTTGTATTGTGGCTAGCTAGTACATTCCCTAGAACACAAAAAGGGAAGTTGGTGTTTGTGGCTTGGAGCATCCCTTGTCAAATGCAGCATCAGCTATTCTGGTTTACATTTGGATTTTGATAGGTCACATGTAAGAGAACCAAAGCGAATAAAAAGTTGTTCTAGTGGTAAAGTTTCCAAAAAGCAGCTGTTAACTGAATTAATCTATAGTTGGTTTACTTTATCAATATCTTTATTTGTATCACTGTTATGCTTTTCTTCCTGCATGCCCTACTTTCCCCCCATCTATGTTTCTGTCTCTGTAAACCTCCTTAAATTCACACATTTACTTAAAGTTTCAACGTGTGCATGCCTTGAATCAATTAATGTCTCTAAGATCTTTGCAATCATGCCATCAAGTGGTTTCCTTTCTTTTTTGCTGGACTGCCTGAGGTTCTCAGGTGAAAGGGAGCACTAACTGGGTTAGAAGTTACAGTAGCTGTGACTGTTTTGTGAATCAGAACTATGTGAACATAGGTGAACAATGTACTCTACAAGCAACTACTTGTTTAATGACCGCTGTTAAATTCTGTGTTAAATTTTTTTGAATCAAACTTAATTTTTCAGCAAGTCAGTAAATTAATTGTTATAGATGTTGACTATTGGGTAACATGACCTCCAGCACATGCCTCTAAAATAAAATAAAATTCCTGTAAATTTTAAAATATTCGTATAAAATTACATATCACATATATATGGTATTTGAGTTTTGTTTTCTTTAATGTGTTATAACTAATTGCAACTAGCAAATGCTGTCTTTAGCTTAATAACTATAAAAACCATAGGAGATAAATTCTGCATAGTAAGAAACATTGTCATATACTAGGAAACAATGTAAATTTCTGCAACCACCACTTTATTTAGCTAATGTCTTTTAATGTATATGTATGAGTCTATATGGGTAGACTGTTCTCCTTTATAATTGCTTTTTAAAAGCACTGAAAATTCATATATTACATTGGCTATTCGTGTGTCATGTCAACTCGTTTCTGTGGCTTAAGTTTGCCCATATCTTGCAACCTGTGAATTCCACACTTCTTTTATTTATACTATTGATTAATTTAGAAGCTTCAGTCGGGAGACACAAAAGCTGTTCAACTACAGAATAGCAAAAAAATAAGGTACTTTGTGCTTGTATTTTGTGGCCTTTGATGTGTGTTAAATTATATCAGAGTTAAAAATGGCTCTAGACAGGGTAAGTAATTGTGGTTTGGTCAGCTCTCATGATCTCTCAATTTGGGTAGTGTTATCTCCACTGATTTTGTGGAAAGGTTCAGTAAGGAATTGAAAAGAGTGTATTTAGGAAGATTTAAACCACTTCAGCATTGACAATATGCTTGAGATTTTGTTTTGTCTCATGCACACTCCAGCAGAGCCTGCTAACTTGTATTTGAAGGTTAAAACATATCCTTAGCTTGTTTCATATGAAACAACCTTCTCTTTTTACTGTTATAAAAAGAGACTGTACAGTGATTTTCATCAGGGAGTAGGGAGGAGTGTGAATCAGGATGAGTTGAAGTTGGTTTTTTTCCAATCAAGAACTGATTGATAAACTTGGTTCTGGGATTTGTCTTATGCTGTAATTCATTATTTGTCTAAATAGTGTGAAAAAATGTTACAGTTAGACTTGGTGCTGGTATTTTGTGCCAGTTTTATATCTGTCAGGTTGAAAAGAGTATACTTTGTTGCCTTGCAATACTGTCTAGTATTTGGTGGTATTCTGCATGTCTTATGCTTTTGAATATGTAAATATCCCGGAAATTGACAGTGTATTTGACTTGGTCTGTCGCTGTTGCTGCTAGCTGAGAAGAGCATCTGGAAAAAAAGTTCTATTTTTGCTCATGCCTAGATATTAAGCACCGTCGACTGCCTATTCTCTTCTTTGCTAACAAGATGGACCTCAGGGATGCAATATCATCTGTTAAAGTATCTCAGCTACTGTCACTAGAAAACATCAAAGACAAGCCCTGGCATATCTGGTAAGTTTGCCTTGTTTCCTATCCTTTTACTGGTATTGCTTTACATATTTAGTGCTGTTATGCCACTCTGCATATATAAAGTCAATGAGATTAAAAACTGTGCTGCTACATGTGGAAGCAGTAATAACATTAAAATGCTTGCTATGAAACTTGTTTTAAATGCTCAGTGCATTCATGTAGACTGTCTTAAAAATTTTCACAATAGAACTATTGCCCAAATAATGAAATGCAGGACTTCCAGTGAAATCAGAAAACAATGTTCTTACCAGAATAGTTGCCATTATCTTTTTGCTGGGCAGATGAATAGAACTGGTATCTGAGTGCTGCTGCTAGTTTGTCTTCCAGGTTTCAGAATATCAAGAATAAAACCTTTAGAGTTCATTTTTTCCATTCTGCAGATGCTTTGGTAAACTACTATTGAAAGGCCATTTAGTAAACTGTTCCTTTTGAATCCAGAGATACACCATACTCATTGTATCACATAATGTTTAATTTTATTGGAGAACCTAGTTGTCTTTTGTGAAGGATATAAGCTGTCGTATCAATAGAATTTTGTACCAGAGTTCTCAAGGAAAAAAATCCTTTTATCTGAAATATTTTAGAGTAGTTATATTTTAACTTACTTAAGTCCTCACATATTATAAATGAAAGCGAAACCAGTATCTAAATGCTGCTGAAACCTAGTTTTTATTTCAGACTCCTTCATATTTAAATTGACTACCCAGGCGTAGTTCTGAGGTCACTGCCTTTTGTCTCAGAAATTACAGTGACAGATTCCCAAGTTTTTGGAAAATGATGTTGTAGCTAACCACAGTAACAGTCTGGATTCACTGCTCTTCTCATTTTCATGAGCTGCAGGGTGAAGCCTTTGAACAGTTAAAGCCCTGTTATTCAAAGGGTAGATTTATACTTTCACAGTGTAGTTAATGTAGATTAACAGACAGTCCTTGGGTTGTTAGGGATTGTATACACTCTCTACTGTTTTCCTCCAATATTCTAACATCTCCACTGTGTCTATGAACTGCACAGGAGGAGAAAATGTGCTATTACTTTGCTGTTGATGACTCCATTAGAACGTTTTTTAAATGTTTTTATAATTTTTATTGGTTTTTAGTGCCAGTGATGCTCTTAAAGGAGAAGGATTACAAGAGGGTGTGGATTGGCTCCAAGGTATATCATATGTAATTCTCTTGCTCTGTTTTCAGTCTGTTAAACTTTTTAATTTTGGAAGTTTTTTCTTTATTATTTTCTTTGTTTTCTTTCTATCCACTTCTGCTGTCAGACCAAATTACACAGTGAGTACCAATGCTATATCTCACATTTGTCTTTCATTTACCTTTTTAATATGCACAAAAGATCATGTCAGTTTCTCTGACAAAAGCATCCCATGAAATATTAATACCTACTCTTGCAAGTGGTGTAATGCTTTCTTGTAAACAATACTAATTCCAGGTGCTCCCACACTTTTTTTATTGTGATAGTCAGTTTGATCTTTAATTTATTCTTACTGTCCTGTCCCAGTTTTACATAACTAAAAGTTATGTATCAGAAAATAGTGAATGAGCAGGCTAGAAGAATCAGCACAAACACACTAGTTTTGATTTTTCAACCTCAATTCCTTACCTAGAGCCAAAATAAGACCAAGTTTACATTTTAACAGTCACATTATATGCAGACACTCATAACTTCATAGAAGGCACCAGATCCAGCTCAGCTGGTTTTCAGTTACAAGTTTAGTATAGATGCTGTAGATCCTTCTGATCTGTGTTGGTAAGCATCTGGTTTATTTTGTCCTCGTGCATATTGTTAAATGTATAGAATAGCGAACTGTGGTATTGTTTATCAGCTCTCTAGTTTGCACTGCTTACATTGTGAGTGTATTAGGTAGCATAATGTGAGTCTACAAGATTAACGATACCTGTTAACCAGCGTGTCTGTGCTCTCGCAGCCGCCAGATGTCAGCAGTGCTCCAGAGGCAGTGCTAGCTAAACATAATTCCTTCAAATTGCAGCTAAATAATATCCAGCGTTGTCCCTGATTTAACCTATCTCCGCTTATCTATGGGTACCAGACTGCCTTTTCTTCTTATAATCCTTACTGCTAATTAAAAAGAGATGGTTTATTTTGCTGTGTTATTACAGAATACAAAAATATTTGGTCATGTTTTCAGAGGAGGGGATACTAGCCAAAAATTTGTTTTTACAAAGAGGCTTACTGTCCTACAGAAGATGTGATTCATCCTCCAGCACCCTATCACAGAGGCAGATACCAAATAGCATTTCTTTCTACCTACAGGCATAGTTTGGATTTTTTGCAATATTTTCCTGTGATTTTCTGCTTAGCTTTGAGGAACCTAGTAAGTTCAGATCTATGTTTTGATTTGTTGTTTTTGAACATAGCTTCAAGCTACTTAAAAGGATCTCAAATACTTAAAATATTTTTCTGGGGAAATATTTAAGTTGTGCATGTATATTTTTAAGCGTAAAAAGCAGGTGCTTCTGCTGTCACTGTTCTTCATCGGCTGTCAAACTTCTTTATTGTCTGAGCTGAAATATTCATCAATGAGCTTTTTCTAAAAGAATTTCCATTAACTCCCTGGCTCAGTGTCCTCAGAAGCTTAAGAGGGATTGGGTCTTAACTGTATTTGACAATTGTACTTTTAATGGGTGAAGAGTTGGATATTTCAAGAAACGTTTTCACTATGATTCTCCTGCTCATTCCTAGAGCAGCAGAGAAAAATGTGGAACAACTCTTAAGTTCTAGCAGTTACTAAACACAATTTCTTGAGTGTCATAAAATTCATTGGAGAAAATAGCACTTGATTAATAAAAGTATAGTTCTCCTTGTCTCTTTGCTTTCCTTAATTAGCTTTTGCAGACTGATTACAACTAGTTCACAGATTTGGGAAGGTAGAGGCAGGAGATTTTGCCTTTTTTCCACAGCAAAAGCTTGGTTTGCCTATTTCCCCATTTTATAATGGGTTCTGGTTGCAACCAACGCATCTTCAGCAGCGTAAAGCCTGTCTCACAACAGCCTTTACCGAGTTCACATTCCCTGCTAGCAGGGGGCATTGTCCCAATCTACACATTTTGTAATGGGCACACACTAGATTGATGCTAACTAAGGCAGTGTTTGAAGTGAGTTTAGAACTGGCAATCAGACAGCAGTTTGGAGAATTGTGGCTACTGGCAGCAGAGAAGTTTCCATGTGAGTTATTAAAAAACAAACTAAATTTCTTGCTGTTAGGGAGTTACTTTATGTGTAGTTACATGGAAGTGGAAATGTGCACAAGGAATTGAAATTTGTACTTCATAACTTCCAGGCCATATTTTCATCAAAGTTACCTTGTAAGCCTGAAAAAGATAGAAGTTGAATTATGTGTGAGTCTTACTGCTTAATTGTCAACATTCACAGGAAACAATATGACTTAGAGGAATTTCAGAAGTGAGAGAGCAATTTGAAAACAACTTTACCTGCATTGTCCTCCATTCTTGAAAACAGACCAAATATCTATTGGTGATGTTCTGTAACATGGACATATACCAGGTTTTGTTTCCAAAAAGTAAAATACAGCAGAAATTCATGATACTTGTTTTAAGACTAGTTTTTTTGGTTTTTTATTAACAGATCAGATCCAAGCAACGAAGACATGAGAGATAAATAGAAAATGTGTGGCATCCTCATATAAATTTGTCAATAGGTGTGCAAGTTCCATGGAAAGAAAGATTTAAAGAAAATGCACAGTTCAGCTAAAATATAAAGCATTTATTTGTTTCCTTGTAGTATCTCTTCCAGGAAAACTGAATGTAGATAACACAACAACTCAGGTATGCACACCAATGAATTAAATTAAATCCTGAGACTGGAGAGCATATTTAAAAAAAACAATTGTGTTAACAACAGACATCTGCATTCATTTGAGTTTTAAGTGATAACTAACCATCGGGAAATGCCCCTCTATTTATTGAGGGAATTCCTTTTGACCAAATAGTTATATTTATTTTCTTGAGAGAGAATAATCAGCACTTCTTGAAATGCAACTATATGAGATACCTACCGATTTTTAGATGCCCATTTTTAGGCATGTCTGCAATTTTTCTATTGTAAAGTTTGATGCTGGGTTTTTAGTAACCATCTCCAACAACCTCCTAGAATATTTTTATTTTATTTAAGATACTGAGATTTGAATATTCACCCCATTTATTATAGATGACTGCAGATGTTCTTAAGGAACTGCTTTTAATGAAATGTTATTAATTGGTTTTGTGATATGGCATGGTTATATTTACATTTCCATCAATAAAATGTCAAACATAAAACATGCCATGGTTTGGGTTTTTAACTTAAATATGCTCATTGATGGTCTTGCCATCTTAAAGATTTTTGTTTCCTGTTAGTTTCATTTGGAAATGATCTGTGTCCCAATGGCAATAGCACTGTATGCTGTAATAAAATGGTATCTCTTTTGCCAAGCTTTTTTTGATTTGCATGTATTTGTTATTTTCTCATAAACTAATCTGCTCTTCCAGCTATTCAACCATCATATGTTTGAAAGTTAAATTCTGGAAACACAAGTTAAGGAACAGTTCACTAGTTTTCTAGATCATTAGTATGAAATGTGCCTTATACTTCTATAGCGTTTAAAAACTATTTTACTCTCAGGAATAATTTTTAATAAACTTTCTTGTGTTGAAAGATGTACCACAGGTATTAAGGCAATACTAAGAATTTTGTGTCATGCCACTCTGGCACCGGCTGTATTTAACTGAGTGATTTGCTGATCCCTAAGGGAGACATAATACATGGGTCTAGCAAAAGCTTCCTCCCCACCCCCTTTTTAGCATATAAAACACACAGATGTTCTGTAAGCATGCCTTCTGGGGCATGCTTAATAGAGGAATATTTTTGAGCGTGACTATTTTGGGCCTGCCTGAAATGGTAAAATCGTTTCACGTGCTTTCAATTATTACTACAGACTTAAAATTAACTCTTCTGTATGACTAAATCTTACTGTAAAAAAATCTTTGTTACAGGATTGCACAATTCTGCCAGTTCAGTTTGTCAAGGAAGTATTTATTTCATGTCTTTCTATAGCAACTTTGGCCTTCTGTCAACTCTGAATTTATATATCCACAATGTCAAATACAAAGGAGAAAAGATATATAATCCTGAGATGTTTTTCTGATTTGTGGAACTGATAATTTTCTGATTTGCTTTGAACCAGATAACATGGTTACAAAAATAACACTTTTGGAAAAACATTTATCTGGCACCAAGTATTAAATTATTTTGATTCCTGTATATGGCTTAATTAAATTAATTATTTAATTGTAAGGTGGCAATAATTCTACCAAAGAAAATCAAAGTTCTTACATGAAATCTGTCTGCATTTCTGACTTTCTTGAATAATCTGACCTTGATTGCTTTCTGATTATTTTTTTGTTTGTGTACTATACAAAGTACTATGTTTATTGTAAGGATTGCTTTTACTGTGATGGGAAACTTTGCTCTTCCACCCACTAATATGAGGAGAGCACTTTGTTGTGTGTTATCTTTTGCTTTCTCTTGTTGTTAGTAAGACATTTTTGAAAACACTAGTTAGTTAGTTAGTTATGATGATTATTGTTCCCCTTCTTGGTTGCTTTTGGTATCGTGTTTTTATTAAGCAGCTTTTGCTGTTCCTCCAGTACCTGTTGGAAGAAGTAGGAATAGAAATAGTCTCATTAATACAATTGTTTTCTTTTTCTTCCATCATTACTGACTTCTAGAACATTTGTGATTGTTATATGAATGTTAAGTCTCTGGAGGGATATAGAATCATAGAATGGTTCGGGTTAGAAGAGACCTTAAAGATCATCGAGTGCAACCCCCCTGCCATAGGCAGGGACACCTCCCACTAGATCAGGCTGCTCAGTGCCTTGTCCAGCTTGGCCTTAAACACCCCCAGAGTGAGGGCATCCATGACCTCTCTGGCCAGCCTGTTCCAATGTTTCACTACCCTCACCATAAAGAATTTCTTTCTTCTGTCTAGCCTGAATCTACCCACTTCCAATGTACATCCATTATTTCTAGTTCTCCCACCACATATCTTATTAAAAAGTCCTACCTTGCCTTTCTGTAGGCCCCCTTCAGGTATTGATAATCTACTCTGAGGTCCCTCCCGAGCCTTCTCTTCACTAGGCTGAACAGCCCCAACTCCTTCAGCCTGTCTTTATAAGGCAGTTGCTCCAGCCCTTTGATCATTTTCATGGCCCTCCTCAGGACCCACTCCGGTAGCTCAGTGTCTTTCTTTTGTTGATGACTCCAGAACTGGACACAGTACTCCAGGTGGGGCCTCACCAGAGCCGAGTTCATCCACTCACCCATGGTGCACAGTTCATAACATACACAGTCTTGCACAAAAGTCTCATACATGTGTGCAAAAATGCTTCTTCTGAGTTGTTTCCTGAGGGCATGGTGGCTGTTGGTCTTCAGTGCTGTTCTCCAACTACATTTAGGCTGTTAAAATAATTAATGATGTCTACCTCGATGCTCTAAGACAGTTTGCATGCATGAGTTCATTACAGACAAGTTCCTTTGGAGGTTTAAATGACACTTGCAGCATATTCCTCTTTTTTATCTTGATGTTACTGTAGTGAATCACTGAGAGAGTTTGGTCTTGACAATGTTACGTGCTGTTGCATTTGTGCAATAAGGACACTGCCCTCCTATGTATTAATGAATTTCCTTAAAATCCCCGCAGTAATGTGTAAGATTAGCATTTTCAGCTGAAACACAAGGCAGTTTTATTGCATACAAACTATTGCCTTATACATCTTTTCATTACAAGTGGAGGATACCAGGTAAATGTGTAAATACTAACTCTTTCTGGCCTTGCCTCTCTCTGGTACCCAGGGCATGATTCCATGGAAACATTAACGTGTAGCTTCTTGGAGGTGTACTGAGTCTGCATGGCATAAAGACTCCTAGGGAATTTTCTGTTAAGCAAGTGTAGTTCTAAGTATTAGGATGTCAATGTAATGGATCCTTCTTTTAATCTCAGCCCTCATGTGCTTGGGGGTGTGGGGGGGAGTTATTTACCAGTAAGAAAGACAAGCTGCTATGAAAGGCTAGACATAACAGTTCAGTCATGCTGCTTAGTTATCTACAGAAAGGCATTCTGACATGGTAATGTGTGGAATGGTGATGTTATATATCAGTGCTTCCTTAAAACAGCCTTCCAGTGCTTTGTCTTGGAAAGCAGCTCATCCCTTGAACTCTAAATAGGAAATGAGATTTTGTCAGTAATATGAAATGTTGATTCAAAATTCTTCTCTTTAAAAGCAAACATTTCTTATACAAAGAAATACAATTTAATATTAGAATATTTAGGGGGTTTGGGATGGTCCTTCTTTAATTATTCTTGTGGGGAGCAAGAGGGGCTAACTTGTTTCAGAAATCACTCTCCTTATGATTAATTTCTGTCATCAATTTCTTTATTCATTCTGGTAAACCTCCTTTATGTTTCACAGAAATCCTCACAGATCTTGCTCCTACTCTGCAAGGGATACTTTACAGCTCCCTCCCCTTCTCTTTCTTCTGGAAAACAAAATAGGTTATGAGAGAAGTTCACAAAAGACTGGAATAAAAAAAGCAAAAAAGGAGAGACTGCTGAGAAAAGGATTCAACTCTTCTCTTTTAAAGCAACCTTTCCTGACCTTTCCAAAAGGTTAACTTCATATACGCTGATTTTTTTATATTTTCTTTTATTACTGCACAGGCTGTGCCTGACCAATTAAATTGTGAAATGCACTGTGACTATGTGAAAGAACTACTGGCTAATCAGAAGTCAGGACTTAAAATGCTCTCTTATAACAAATGCCAAGTGGTTTTAGTTATATTCACTAACCAGTTTTGAGGCTCTGTAACTTCTGTCACAGTAAGTTACATCGTGAAAGCATCTGTGTTGGTGTGAACCAGTATTTTATAATTGATTTATCAGGGTACAGTCAGTTTGATTGCTACTTAATTGGCTGAATATTGTAGCCATATGAAGTTCTTGTTCTCAGAAGTACAGTGAGTATGGGTATATGTGCTGTTCTCATTCAGTGGTTGTCAGGATCTTGACATGTGAATCAGCCATGTTTTACTTTTTCCACTTTTCTAACAACAGGAGGAAACACATTCCCAGAAACACATTTCCACTACCCTTTTTAAAAATCAATTCTTAAAATGAAACCTAGACTGCTAATATCTCTTGTCTAGCATTAAATGATGTTATGTTTTACAAGTTCTTTAACATATGATGAACTTCATTGTATTACATTCATGTTACTATGGCACCAACTTACAAGACAGTGCAAGTCATTCTCTGTGATTCAGGATCACAGTAACTTGTGTAGTAAAAGAAGTGTGAGTTTAGAAACTTCATGTTAGGCAGTTGCTTTTAAAGTAATTTTATCTTTGGAGACCACTAAGTAGATTGTAGGCCTAGCAAGATAGTTACTGGACCAAATTTAGTTTGCTGGAGAGTGGAGAGTTGCCTAACAGTTCTCAGTAAAGTGAAGAATGGCAGAAATCAAGGATATTAGGATTTATCAAAGAAGTTTGTTCAGGCCTGAGTAGAGAAATGCTAATCCTAAAGAATATTAAAGAAACCCAGGCCTGTTAAGGCTCAATGATGTAACTATAGTCAATAATGTAAGTGAATGCTTGACAATACTAATTCACTTCCTAGTGAGGAGAGCAACTGCTTTTGTAGAACAGCATACTTGGTGTTGAGGATCTGATGGCCCCAGTCTGTGTTTCTGAAGTTTCCCTCAGCCTGGCTCTGTTCTGACCCTCCAGATTGAGGACCTTTTCCTTACTAGTACTTGTTGGATATACTGAGCTTTCTAGAGTAGCTTCATAGAAAAAGAATTCAGATTGTGTACTCCCAGACCACTTTCAGATGTAAACAAAAGCCCTGTTAGAGGGGATAAAGTGCCCTCATGACCTAAACTAACTCTCTAGTGTAGGCATACCAGTGGAAACTTAATAGGGAAACAATACAGAAGTTTTAAAACCATGGAAATGACACCATGTTAAAGAATAGCAAGAGGTCTCTGGATGCCAAGGATCCCCAAGATTAATTCCAGTAAAAAATGCAGCTTCACAGTGTGGCCCAGTCAGAAGTGGGAAAGCTTATTCCACTAATGATGGATTTAATCATTAAACTGAGATTAATCATAGTATCATAGAATAGTTTGAGTTGGAAGGGCCCTTAAAGATCATCGAGTTCCAACCCTCCTGCCATAGGCAGGGACACCTCCCACTAGACCAGGCTGCCCAGTGCCCTGTCCAGCCTAGTCTTGAACACCTCCAGAGAGGGGGCATCCACAACCTCCCTGGGCAACCTGTTCCAGTATTTCACCACCCTCACTGTAAAGAATTTCTTTCTTATGTCTAGTCTAAATCTATCCCCCTCTAATTTATATCCATTGTTTCTAGTCCTCCCATCCGATATTATGTTAAAAATTCCTTCCCCTGCCTTTCTGTAGGACCCCCTCAGGTACTGATAAGTTACTATGAGGTCCCCTCTGAGCCTTCTCTTCTCCAGGCTGAACAACCCCAACTCCTTCAGCCTGTCCTCATAGGGCAGTTGCTCCAACCCTTTGATCATCTTCGTGGCCCTTCTCTGGACCCTCTCCAATAGCTCAATATCCTTCCTGTGTTGAGGGCTCCAGAACTGGACGCAATACTCCAGGTGGGGTCTCACCAGTGCCGAGTAGAGGGGTAAAATCACCTCTCTTGACCTGCTGGTCACACTCCTCTTGATGCAACCCAGGATTTGGTTGGCCTTCTTGGCTGCGAGTGCACACTGCTGGCTCATGTTGAGTTTGTCATCAACTGACACACCCAAGTCTTTCTCTACAGAGCTGCACTCAAGCCACTCTCCACCCAGCCTGTATCTGTGCTTGGGATTGCTTCGACCCAGGTGCAGGACCTTGCACTTGGCCTTGTTGAACTTCATGAGGTTGGCTTGGGCCCACCTCTCAAGCCTGTCAAGGTCCCTCTGGATGGCATCCCTTCCTTCAGGTGTATCAACTGCACCACACAGCTTGGTGTCATCTGCAAATTTGCTGAGGGTGCACTCGATCCCACTCGATGTCCATATCTCATATGAAGATGTTAAATAGCACTGGTCCCAGTACTGATCCTTGGGGAACACCACTCCTCACTGGTTTCCACTTGGACAATGAGCCATTGACTGCAACTCTTTGAGTTCGACCATTCAATCAGCTCCTTATCCAGCGAGTGGTCCATCCATCAAACCCATTCTTTTCCAGTTTAGAGACCAGGATGTCATGCGGGACAGTGTCAAATGCCTTGCACAAGTCCAGGTAGATGATGTCAGTTGCCCTTCCTTTGTCCACTGATGATGTTACTCCATCATAGAAGGCCACCAAATTGGTCAGGCATGATTTGCCCCTGGTGAAACCATGTTGGTTGCCTCCAATCACCCTAACCCTTTCCCTAACCCCTAACCCTAACCCTAAAATTAAGATTAAATGGTAATCTTTAATTACCAATTTAGAGGAAATGGCTTAATAGAAGTTGTGAAAAATAGGCAGTTGTGTATAAAAGGAGCTGTGAATGGGTGTCAGGCATCGTTGCTGTTGTTGGTATTATCTATATTTGTAATCGCACAGGTTCAAGAGAAAATAGGTTCAAGATCACACTTTTTCAGAGAAAACTCTGAAATGCCTTTTTTTCTTTTTTACTTAAAATCTCACTCTGCAAATAAATTTTTGTATGCTTTAATCTTATCCACCATCATAAACACTACAGGAAAAAAACTGTTTAAAAATGTGAGACATAACAAATACATTCAGTGAACCAGGAAGCTTGTTTTCAATGATAACAACATTCCAAGAATTTTATCGTCATTTATTATCATATCAATGGATTACATGGAAGCAACTTGGTGTGTTTAACATCTTTGTCTGTGACAAGTGATTTACATATTTTATTCTTGTTGGCCAGTAGTTGCATTCTTGCTTTAGCAGGCTGAGGGTGGAAGAAGGGTTTCTTCTCAAAAGTAGAGTGTTACTGCTGGGAAAGGTGATGCTTTTGTCTTGCAATACCTCTACTACCACAACCCCTACCTTTTTGTTAGGAGGGAATTGATTTAATGAACACATAATGTGAACCTTTCTTTTCAGCAATGGTTCAACAAGTTTACTTCACTGATCTTCTCTGACTTCAGTAACAAGGGAGAGAACATGGATTACTCAGAATTTGTTCTTGGCTGTTAAGAGAAATCTTCTTTCCCTTACTCTGTTGTGTTTGGCTTAAAAAAAAAGACATAGGGAGGGAGGGAATGGGGTAAGTGTGTCAGTGACAGTTACTTAACCAGCTAACTAGGCAGGGTCTGACAAACAAGTTATTTGCATTCTTACAATCTTGAGTAATAATTCCTTCTCACCCTTTTTCTGTATGCTATATATACTCTTTATTTTTATATGAAACCCGTATGCCAAGAATTTGACTCTATTTTTTTCTGTTTGTTCGGTAATAAAACTGGAGTGCTTTCAGCTTGCTTGGAATAACTTGTGGGTATAATTTATATACAAAAGAAATTTTTTTTCCTCCTTTTTTGTTGTTTTTTAGATTTCTTTCTGGAAGCTTAAGTGGAGAGGAAAATAAGTTGTTCCATGAAACCAGATGGGATTCTGCAACATTTGCAGCCAAAACCTTTTATGATTCTGTTTGGCTCAAATCTGTAAGAATTCTGTTTGTTAGAGACTAGTCTACTCACAGTCATTTTTACTTTAATCAGAGTATTTTGCAGTGAATTTCTCTAGATACTAAGGATGGTTCTTCCTTTTGAAATATACTAATACATATGCTTACTATGAATGTACTAAGAGTTTACTTTTTTATATCTATTGACATTTTCTAACATTTTTAATAATGCTATATAAAGGTCTTAGCTGATTTGGTTAAAAAACATTGCATTGTATAATCCAGCATTGAGTGGAATTAGTGCATGTCTGACAGTGTTTTGCAGTCAGTGTTCTAGAAAGACTCATGTTACAGGGACTTGTTTTAAGAAATCTTTGAAACATAACTGAAAAACACAAATGTGCTGTCCAGGGTCTTAAGCTTACTGTATCTATGTTTGCATCACAATTCAAAGCTGCTTAGTAATTTGTAAACTGAAAAATGTTCTTTTACTTACATGGATGGAAATAGAGTTTGACAATATTAGTAATTTCAATTTGATTTGAAAGTACATGTGGTCCTTTTCAAACTCTGTCTGTATTTAAAGGACATTCTAGCTCGAAAAGTGTTAAATTAACTACAATGTATGAGTAGCCATGTCTTTCATGGATTTCCTCTATTTGCATGTTAGAGACCTCTTTTTGAAAGCCCTTGCATTCTCCTACTTACTAAATTATTTGTGCTGCTTTTTACCATACATATATGTTGTAAGTTCAATGAAATTTGTTTAGTGAAGCACATTTATTTCACCATCATTTTCCTAGTAAGGGAAGTAGTGAATAGACAGATTGGCATAGCATGGAGGCGTAACCCAGATAAGGATGGTTTTACAGAGACCTCATTATGTGAAATGCACATTGTTTTTGAGCTCCAGTTAGGGTAAGCAATGATTAGTATTGGTAAGAGCACAAATGAGTTACATTTTTGTGAATACAAAGATGAAACTGATATGAGAGGCTATCAAAAAATATCTTGAAACCTTTCAGACAAACTGTGCTGAACAGCTGAAAGTTATCAATTCTGTTGGAATTAACAGAAAAGAATTTTGGTCTTCATCTCCAGTAATTACTTGCATACTTACCACCATAGTATAAGGCTTCTGAGTGCTTTTTGCTCCATGCCCAGGTGCAGTGAAAGTCTATATTTAAAGTTCTGTAGCAATTTTGTTCTTTACAGATAGTTTTCCATTTTAGCACTTCTGCTACTGAGTAAATATAAATATCACAAATTAGAGTGTGTCAAACAAATGGAAGAGGCCTTCAGAAAAGCAGAGTTAAAGATTTTAATTACCGAAATTTGGCCGTAGGTGGCACAGGGTATAAATCTTAGCCAAAATAATAAAGAACAGAGGGACAGCTCTCGGTGATTGCAGTTAACACTAAGAGTCCAGCTGTCTTCTCCAGACTTGATGGCATTTGAACAAGAGCAGCTGACTGTGAGGCACTCTTTTAAGCCATTTTCAGTAAATCAAATGGAGGTACTGTTTGTTCACAGTTGAAGTATGAGAACTGCTGGAAGCTGCACAGTGAGTGCTTCATAGCAAAAGGTCATAGCTAGATAGAAATTATATCCTGGAAATCCTTGCTAACATGCTTCATCTGTGTAAGAAGATATCCAAGACGCAAATCTCCAAGTCTGTTGTCAGCCTTCATCTTAGACTAAGTATAGATTAGAGATTTTAAATTCATCAGTATTTGTTTCAACATCTGGACAGCTAATGTTGTCAAAAATGGCTGGGAAATATTACATGTGATGACTCCATTAGTTGTGTTTATTAGAAATCTTTTTGTGATACATACTGGAAAGAAAAAAGATAGGTAAGGGAACATCCATTATTAAAATACTGTTGCTATTTGTGCCACGTGTACCTGCAGACACGTTCTGTAGGAGCCTGAAAAATGGGATTGCCTATTAACAAGACAAAGTAGCCAAGACAGATAAAATATCTTTATAGCTAAATGCATTAAATGTGTATGAAATATAAAACTGAACTGTGTTGTTGTTTGGCAGGGCTGTACCTCAAAACGTAAGACTTGTTTATTGCAGCAGTCTAAACATTGCAAGCAGTTTGTGAATAGTTTTTTCTTCTAATGGTGTTAAAATGCGATGGCAGGGAAAGCATTTAGTTGATGGCTATAAGACTATGTTTCTTCACAAGTTATGATTTAAATTTATCAGGAAAGTTCTAAAGTTGGGGTGAGAGGAGAAGTCCCCATGTGATGGAAACTCACTTTCCTTTTTGTTATTTTCAAGATCCATAAAAGAGAGGAAATGAAATTTCAAGTGTGCTTTCTGAATTTCCACCATCTGCTCACTTTAAAGCAGTGAGGAGAAGGGGGAGGTTTCCCTGGTGCAGGACCTGAATAGCAGTAGAAAATTGGTGGATATGGAACAGGCACAGCATTCTCCCCTCTCATATCTGAGGTACCAATTTAAATGGAACTCTGGGCAGGATGAACTACAGAAAAAAGAAAGTATTGAGAGCTTTAGCTTGATATTTTCCTCTTCTGTGCCATTGTTTCCCTCTGCAACTCTGTTTTAATGGTTTCATGCTGCCTTGGGCAATGCAATATTACCTCATATGGGCCACATGCGAGTACTCTAATCTGAGGCAGAAAGAAACCTGTTTCGCCCCCATCTGTTTCGGCTGCATGTGTTGGTGCTGCTCTTAATGCCGACAGCTGTGTTAATATGCGAGGCCACCTGCCACATGGTAGATGGGCTTTTCCCCAAAGATGTAGGAACTTTTCTCCCTTTGCTGAAGGACTAAGTGGCTAAAACTGGGTTCTCCTCTTGGCAACTCTGCTGGCAGTTCTCACTTCGTTATTTAAAATGTCAAAATAATTTACTTCTAAGTCATGTGCTACTCAGTTACTCCAGGGTATGCAAACAGAAAGGGATTGTCTAACCTGGGTGACATTCATCTTTTATATTGATTTCGTTTTAGTACTTTGATTAGAAGTTACTTACCTGCCTTCACAGAAGTCAGCACCACTGTTTGCTACATTTCTGTACTTTTTGCTTTTTGATGCAGTGAAGAAAGCGGCAACAGGTTTAAGCACAAAATGTTAGTGTGTGGGATTAGCATTTCTGATGAGGTTGGCTCTTTGTTCTTAGAGGAGCACAGCCCTGGTAATACTTCGTGCTTCACTGAGGTGTTCCTCCAGGCACCTTGCTGGCAGTATGTGGACAGATTTTGGATGCGGGTAGGTGTTTTGACTGCCTCTGTGTGCAAACCACTCACCTTATTACACTTAACTACATCCTGAGGTAGTAATGAGGATTAATTAATGCTTAAATCCTTTGAAGATACCGGATGCTTTATAAATGCTAATTATTATATTCAGGTTTGCTACAGCTTAGGGATTAGACCTTACTTAAGCAATAGGCAGGGAAGCTGTGAAATGTACATGGCAGAGAAAAATTTAAAGTAATAAACATTCACAGAGAGCCTAAGCCACCCTGAAGCCTGTTTGTGCAGTCACATTTAATTGCTTTTAATAAATTTCCACTCTTCTGATTTGGTTCTGGAGCTTTAATTACTTTGAATTTGAATGTTGGAGAGTGTCTGCTCTGTAATGTTCCATATACATACTGGAAAGAAAATTGTACTTTTAACCCTGATCGCTGTTCCCTGAGAATGGGCAGCTATGCAAAGGTACACCTAAAACGTGGCTTCTTTTTTCTCTGTAGTATTCTGAAATGAAATACTTCGTATTTTTGTGTTAGGCTTATATGGCATATGTATCACTGAGAGAACTGTGTACTTACTGTCTGGACACTAGGTCCTTACTGTGTAGTAAGTGTTGGTCCCCTGAATAAGGTTGTGACTAGTACTTACACCAGGTAAAAGATATACTTTGTAGCCTGTGAAACAACCAGCCAGTCCCATCTTTACCTGTCAGAGTAGTGGGTAAAGATTTTAAGTACATGTCCAATATCCACCAGCATCTCTGTTTAGAAAATGCACATGAAAGCTACATGAGACCTGAACAATATGAGAGGCACTTGTCTGGGCACTTGTGAAAAGATTTTGCTCATAGCTTAGGCAGTGGAAAGTAAATGGAAAAGCCCCCAGTAGTTTATTTCCAGGCTATTTTATTGCTGCTTTGCAGGTGAGCTTCTGGAACCAGCTACCAGCTTCATGTCCACCCCAAGTAGCTGCCATGGCAGGGTGGTACTATGGCAGTACCTCAGCACAGTAGTGAAGAATATAAAGCGGCCTTGGATATAGAGGGGGTGAATTGGGGTGAACAAATGGAGAACAACTTACAGAAAAGAAGTGAGCACTGGCACAGGTTGCCCAGTGAGACTGTGGAGTCCCTCTCTTTGGAGATAATCAAAAGACGTGGCCCTGGGCATCCTGCTCCACAAGGCCCTGCTGGAGCAGAGGCTGAATGAAGCAACCTTCCAAGGTCCCTTAACAGCCCCAGCTACTCAGTGATTCTGTGAAATGGCAGGATACAAAAAGGAGCTGATAAAGCTCCTTTTTGAATTGTAGGCAGTCGAAGAACAGATAAGCTGCATCAAGATGAGAAAGTGTGGTTCTGTAGGAAAAAATCTTAACATCAAGGTTAGCCAACTTTACTACAATTCACTCTCAATGAATTGTGCTGATTTTGTGCATCACTTTTGCCTACAAAACCAGGACAATACTTGTTGCTGTATTGTTGCAATGACAATGTTGACAGTTGTCAGTGGACACATTTCAGATGCTAACTCGGGGAAGGCCACAGTCCTCAGTGGGAGAAAAAGTTCCAATATTTTAAAAAACCCAAAATCAACAAAGAAAAATACAACAAACTCCCCTAAATCTAACCATCTCATTTCTACTAAGAAACCTTTTAAAAAGATGGGGGAACCCCCTTCCTTCAAGTCACCTGTCATCAGCAAGGATGGACTGAACTTATCCCAAAGAGCAGGAGAGAGGTAAGAGGAGAAAGAGTACCACTGCTGCTGATGCTGCTGTGTACTCTGATGTGATGCAAATACTTTTCTGAGCTGCACTCGCAAGCATTTACATCAGGTGGCAGCCAGACAGTTCGAACCTGGCTCCTGACTTTGCCTCGACAAACACGTGTGGTATCTCGAAGCTGGCACGAGTTAAAAAACATAGGTCAGCAATGGGGTTTGCAGTCAGTCAGGAGTGTAAATCCTCGAGGGTGTCTGTCCTTTTTCTTACGCTGTTAATTTTCGTTTCTGATCTTTTCTCTTTGTTCACGCTGATTATGCCACATCAGAAAAAAAAAAACAGAAAAGCAAAGGCCCAACCCCACACCCAGGCTCAGAAGGCGGCGACAGGGCTGCCCCGCGGTGGTGCTTTCCCTTCTGCTGTCATCGCTCTCCTCCGCCTCTCTGCGCTCTCTCCAGGGCAAAAACCCTCTCCCCGGCCGTCTGAGGAGGGCGGAGACACTCCTCGATCCGCCTGCAGAAGGGACAGGCCCTGACGGAACGCGGATGGTGGTGAAACGCCTTCTCCTCCCTCTCTACCATCGCTTTTGCAGCAGCACCGGAGCCGCCCTCCCGGCTCCTTGGGCGGCAGCTCTCGTCTTTCCCGCTCGTCCCACCATTCGCCGGCCTCCCCCCGGCCCGCACCGCCGGCGGGAAGGGGCAGGAGGCAGTGGAGCAGTGACTCCGCCCCGGAGGCGGTCGGCGGCCGCCCAGAGGGGGGAGGAGGGTGGTGTTTGCCGCTGACTCCGTCCCGCCGGCCCGGCGACTCGGTGCCGGGTGGTTGGTGACGGTGGTTTTCGTCCCGTCAGCGTCGCGTCCAGGACGGCGGCGGAGATGTCCGCTGGGGGTAGCCGGCGGAGAGCCGGCCCTTCCTGGCACAGCAGCTTCTCCCGTTTCTTCAGCAGGAGCTCCCCCGGGGAAGGGACAGCCGGGCGGCCGGCGGGGGCGAACAGGTACGTGNGGCGGCCGGCGGGAGCGAACAGGTACGTGAGGGACCCGACCGGCGGGGCCACTGCCGCCGTCCTCTGCCCCATGCAACCTGCACGTGAGAGCGTGCCGGCCACATCCCGGTAGATGTTGCAACAGCTGCGGGTGTGGGAGGGGGGGAGAAAGAAGCGGGGGTGTTCGCTGCGCGGGGGAAAGGGGGCTGCCAGGACGTTCCACTGCTGAAGCGCTGCGGCCGGTTGCAGGGCAGCCGGGGGCCGGCTCCGGCTCCTGTAAGAGCGGCGGCCCCGGCCGGGCGGCGGGTTATCATAGGGAGTTTGAAACCGGAGGCAGGCGGGGGAGGGGGAGGATGAACGTTCTCCGAGGTCGTTGTTTTCAGCTGTGGCGGTTTTTTTTAAATGGTAGTTGCGGTGCTAGGCGGGTCCCCTGCAGGTCCCGGGACGTTGAGGGACCTTGTCGGCGGCTGGCCTGACCCTTGAGTGAGCGGCGCCGGGAGTCGGGCAGAGACGGCTGCTCCGTCCCGGGTCTGGGGGGTCGGCGTGGGCGGCGGCGGCGGAGCTGGATCCGCAGGTGCCGCGACCCCCCCCTTCCTGGGGAGCCAACAGCGCTGAGGTGCTGGAGGGATTTTTTTTGTTTTCTTCTGTTCGCTCTTCGCACCTACTGTTTTCTTTGAGGCTGCTGTAAATCGGATGCTAATGCCTCATAAATATTACTCATGTATTTAAGTCTCAGTGCAGAACTTGTNTATTTAAGTCTCAGTGCAGAGCTTGTGAGTTTTGGAAACATAGTTATTACTCATGTATTTAAGTCTCAGTGCAGAACTTGTGAGTTTTGGAAACATAGTTATTAATAATTATTTTTCTTAGCAAAAATCTTTTCAGGAAAAGTTTCAGAAACTTATTCTGTATTTCTGTATTTGTGCCTCTTTTTTTTCCTGTTTGATATCTAAATGCACCTAGGAAAGAAGCACGGATGAAGTTCCCTTTTGCTTCTACTGCAGCCTTATTGTTGGCCCTAGTTAATTAGGATATTTTAGTGATGAAACAGTGCCAGCTGGCTATAGGACTTATTTCCTCAGGTGCAATACGTATTTTTCGCCTTTAACATGTTGGTGTTAATCTTTGAGTCGCTCTTGATACTGCATGGGTTTGTGTTTAAACTAGCAGACAAATAAATACAGTTGAATTAGATTAAAAGTGGGTATCACAGTAGTTCATGCAGTGGAAAAACTTTAAGATCTTACTTTGCATATTCTCAACAATCATAAAAAATAGCAGAGCATGTTGCTGTGTTGTACTGGCCATTTTAAGTAGTCTCATAGATGCTCCATGAGGATTTTTAACTTTCATATTTGTTTTAAGTGTAAGCATTTGAGGCAAACGATCCATTTCATGAGCATGTAACGTTCCTTTACAGGAGGGAAAGAAAACACAAACAACCTAGGAGCAAGGCTACCAAATTAAGGGCATCTTTGCAATTGTAGGAGTAGCATGGCTGTTCTATCTGGCACAGATTGTTCTGTGCCAGATACAGGAGAGGAAAAAAAATAGGACTGGCTGAGGACCTAGAGAGGCAGTAGGAGAGGTTTCATCGGACTGCTCCTTTCCAGCTCCGTACAGCTGTGGTTTGGAATAAACAAAAAAGCATAGCGGTCACCTTGGTAAAGAGGAGGGTGAAGTTAGTTCAGTGGTTTTCGTGCTTAACAGCCCATCTGTAGGTAGCACTCATGGTAGACCTGCTCTGCTTAACTTGAGGCTGGAGTCTGTTATCTTAACCTGAATCACAGTTTCATTTCCTGCAGCCAAGAGCCTTTATTAGGAAGCAGGGATAGTCCACGTAGATACGAATAGGCTTGGGCCCCTTGGCCTTGTTCTTGGGCTTCTTGCAGTTAGCAGGGGACTGACTGGTGGTCATGTTTCCTCTGTGGAGTGGAAGCAAGCAAAAACCCTCCCACCTTGAGGAGTCAAATTTGGTATGTTAAGGAGCCTGTTTTTTTCTGCTGTGCTGAGTTGCGGCGTGGCACGTTAGTCAGGAATGCTGATTGTCTTGTATTTGGTTTCCAGTGGTAGCCTTCTTCACAGATTAGCGTTAATTGCGTGCCTTGAACAGCGCTGGGTTGGGATGAGTGCCGTGGGTTTGCTCCTCATGTTTATTTAGTGAGTTGGACTGTTTAGAAAAATGGATTGCTGAACAAAGCGTGTGTGTTGGGGAGGGGGGAACAGAGGCTGCTTTGTATGTTTATTGTTAAGGTGCGGAGTGTGTGGAGGTGAATTGGGGAGTACATCCTTTGGTGAAGCGCTATGAGAAATGTATACACCAGAGTGAGCACTGGCACATTCACATTATCGGGGTAATACATAATGAAACTAGATCAAATTTGAAGAATAGAAAGAAACTTCTGTATGGAGAGGTTTCACCTAGAGCTCCCTTAACGAACAAGCAGAACACCTAGATAAAAGGGCAGGAGAGGGAGAGATATCTTATACAGGGGCAAATACACTTTTGATGTACCGGGTGTACCTCTGGAGACACACATCATGCTTAATGCTTTTGCAGAACATGATGGCTTCCTGCATTTAAAAAACGTGGAAATGAGCCTCTGTGTCTCCAGAAGTCATTCTGGATCTGCTCCCGCAAGTTAGACAACACTGCCTGAATGGGAAGCCCTCAGCTCTTTCCCCTGGCTCCACAGCTGCCCCTCAGCTCCGCAGGGGATGAAGCCCTTGTCCGTTCGTTCGCTCTTGTTCCAGCCACTCTACATTATCGGGGTAATAAAAAAAAACAAAACCAAAAAACACCAAAAAACTAAAACAAAAAAACTAGAACCAAACCCCAAACTTACTATGGTCCTGGTTTAAAAGAGGAGGAAGGGAAGAGGAGAGGTTACATTGTTTGTTAATTAGTGTCTTACGCTCTTCTGAGAGTCTCATTTGACAAAGAGCTTATGTTAATAGCTTGGCCTTAAAGCAATTTGTAGGTCTGATGAACATGGGAATTGCTGTAGGGTGTCTTCCCTGTGGAAGAAATAACCCATGTGGGTTAGCTGCAAGTTTCATGATGGCAAAAAGCACAGCACATGCGTAAAGGACTTGGCTTTTACATGAAGTGTAGACAAATGTGAGGTATCTGCTACCAAGCGCTTTCCTAGGTAGAAGCATTTGGAGTTGGAACTGCCTTGAACAAGGTCTTTGGAGCTTTTGATCCAAGTTTGAAGGCAGTCATTGTACTCTACTGGACTATTTACTGTTTTCAGTAATACAAAATTGATACAGTGTTTGTCTTGCAGCACTTGAAATTTCCATTGAATTTTTACTATTCTTGATGAAAGTCTGATATTTTCACTTTAAAATTCTTTTTAAATGCATTTATCTTCAGTCCATTTGAATGAAGATACAGCTTTTACTGTGCAAGTCAGTCCACTGCAGATTCTTTCAGAAATGAGCAGCTTCCGTAGCCAAGCAATTGTTGTGTTGCAAATAAAAGTGACCTTTCAGGTCACCTTAGAAGCTGCCAAGGAGGTATGATGCTTTTCACTGATCACTTTAAGCCAGAGCTATCTGCAAAATCTTTAAGCTATTTGTTATTCTGTATATTGTTTAGCAGGTTCATTTCAGGTTTATCTTTTTCTCTCAAAGTGCTGTTGGTTGGTTGTTCAAATAACTACCAGCGCTAGTGGGGCTTTGTATTGCTTAAGTATACTAGAGACATCAAACAGGGAAAAGCAACCTTTTATTCGGTTTTAGAGGGATTTTTTTTTTTCCAGACAGAGATTCTCCTTTTGTTCGTCCATTAGTTTCTAACTAAGAGCTTTCAGTGATGGAAGAACTTTGTTTATTCTGCCTGAGGAGAGTTTCTCTCTTCCTTTGGGGCTGCCAGTCATTGTTCCTGTTTACAAAGGGAGTGTATTTTTGTAGTTGTAAAAAAGCTGTGTTTGGAGACTGCTGGGAATTGATTGAAGGGGGAGTAAAACATTTTAAACTTATTTCCTCTGAAGTTTCTATCTCCTGGCTGGCTTTGATTCAGGTACTGTTGATGTTTTTGAAGAAATCAATTTTTTGCTGGAAAAAAATATCAATCTCTGTTTTCTAATAAAAATCAACTTTTTACTTTAAAAAGTGGAGCAGAAATTTTTTGTTAAATTTTAATTCATTTGTGAGTGTGCATCAGGAGTGAGGATTTGTAGAAACAGCTAGGGGAAGTACTCCATCCATATCAAAAGGGCCTACGGAAGGGCTGGGGTAGGACTTTTTAATAGGGTACAGCATGGCAGGACTAGGGGTAGTGGGTGCCAATTGAGAGAGGGGAGATTTAGGCTGGATATAAGAAAGAAGTTCTTTACTGTGTGGGTGTTGAGACACTGGAACAGGTTGCCCAGAGGGGTTGTGGAAGCCCCCTCTCTGGAAGTGTTTAAGGCCAGGCTGGATGAGGCACTGAGCAGCCTGATCTAGTGGGAGATGCCCCTGCCAATGGCACGGGGATTGGAACTCGATGATCTTTAAGGTCCCTTCCAACCCAAGCCATTCTATGATTCTAAGATTAATTATGAACATTTTCATTTCACTTGTGGATTTGTGTAGGTTTTTTGTTTGTTTTTACTTCCTAGATTTTTGTGTTAGGACTTGTGTTACAGGATAAATCATAATAGTAGCTGAGGCCCTCATTCATCATGGTACCAAAGTGGCTATAATTAAATAGGAAAATATCTCTGTGTTCTATAGTGGGACTACTTGTTTGGTTAGAATTGCCTGCATACTTGAACATCTCATGGAGAAATTCTGAGACCAGAAAGAAAGTGGCTAGAAGCTGGCCATGTACAGTTGAGATATTTTGTAAAGGAACTGTTACTAGAGTATTAAATACAATAGCAGTGCTTCTTGGAGCAAACACAGTAATGATTTTTTTCCCCCCACTATTTTAAATGTTAACAGCATTGTCTCCTTTCCAGTTATTGGCAGAAGTGCTAGAAAAATGGACAAAACTTTCCAAAACAGCTATGAATCTTTGGTTTTACAAAACAGTTTGGCAAAGATGAAAACTTTCTGGTCCTCTCTTCTGGTAAACAAAGGGCTTATGGGTGCTAGGAAAAAAGCCCCAAACCAACAACCAAAATTCAGAAACACGTTACTGTGGGGACTGTTTTTCTGAATTGTTGTAACTTCTTAAAAGGATGGAAATACAGCTTTGATTTTTCTGATTATTTTTTGTTTTCATGCAATTTAGTTAGTATATGCTGTTATACTTCCAGACAGTAGCACAACACTGTCTCTCTCAAGCTTTCCAGGGCTTATTAATACATCTATCTTTCTGGCATTCTTATTACTAAAATAATTTTAGTAGATTCTAACTGACTTCACAGTGTCACTTTTGAAGACTTATGGTCCAGAAACATGGATTTCCTTTGCCATTTTAGTTTCTCTTGTCAATTTTGCAACATAAAATACAGTTTCTAATTGTGTTTTGTTAATGTGATTTCATGATGTGCTGTATTTTTGAATGGCATCTTGCCTTTCTGAATGTTCCAGTATTCATTAAATTGATAAAGTATTTTACTGAAGGCAGTATGTCTGCTTATGCATTTTGGAAGTCTTGGAGAGCCTAAGTATGTGAATACAGTGAGTCTGTGCTTCACGTGTTGTATTTCACATTGTTGTGAGGAGAAAATGCTGGAGAATGTATTATATGTGAGCATGTGCAAAGCATACACACACAAAGTGACAATCATTGGCTAAAAGGTACTGATTTAGCCATTGAATTTATTTTGGTTGAGTGGAATTTGCATGCTTTCAGCAGAAAAGAGGGAACCCTGATAATGAATGGAAAGTGTATGATACTTCCCATTGTGTATATACTGTGAATAGAACAAGCTAGAACTAGAAAAGTACATTCTTGTGTTGAATTTGTAGTCTTGTATGCCTTTCCTGCGCCAGCCTGATCAGAGAAAATCTCACTGCATTTTGCTCATGACACCACTCTCACTTGTTTTTTTCCCGGATGCTTTTTCTTAATGACATCTTTTAAAAATTCTGTAATGCTCTGTTTATCAGGAGGACAGCAGTTGCTGCTTTAAAGCTTTCCTGGATTAATTTTTTTAATATCTCGTATTTTTATGTCATTTGTGAGTACCATCGTTGATCCCTAACCCTGCAAATGTGCCATTTAAAAGCAGTTCTATAATGGGCTTTCTCTTCTATTCTCTATTAATTCAATGATTATAACCTTAATAAACTTGTATAGTTTATAAATCCGTTTCTGATACTATACCAAGGTTATGTGCTAGTGGCCAACAATGTTTATTTCATGGAATGTTGTAAACTTTAAGCAATGAGACAGGCAAATATGGAGCAGATTCTGTATGACTGTTGGTTACTATGCTTGACAGATGCCAGAAGAAAAACCTTGGTGTAATCTGGTATAATCCTGCTGCCCAATATTGAGGTAGTCTCTACTCAGAAACATTAGTATTTCTTTTTTTTCCTAGTCTTTGCATAGCTGCTCAATTCCCTCACATGTAAAAAAGATTTATTCAGTAAGGATGTTCATAAACCATCATACCTATTTGACTTAATTCTAGCCTTAACCCTTAAACTTAATGATTCATATTCAGTGTGAAAATATTATTTGATTCTTGCATGTCTTGTGTCAATTTTCATTGTGAAATGTGCCATATCTGTGATGTTATAACATCTTTCTTTTCTGTAATGTTTGAATTGCATTTTGGAACAGGATTTTTAAAACAGTTTAGAACTTAGTTTAAATTAATTCCATGTAGTTCATATAGTTTGTGCGACAGAACACTGCTAATGGAGAACATGAAGTTGACCTAGCTTTGCCAAAGAAGCAAAGAACAGCGTGCACGTAAACCTCTTCCTCCACTTCCCTTCTTATTTGTTAAAAATGAAATAGCTTTGCTTTTCTTTGACTCTCTGATTTAAAACTCTCAAGCTTGTTTTTATTATTTTCATTTATCTTGATTTCTCTATTGCTTCTTCTCTAAATGTGTGGCCTATGCTTAATCACAGAAGTAGGAGCCAGAAACTTTACATCCAAATTTCTGTGCTAATGCTCACTCTCTCTGTGACAAGTCCCAGGAGCCTTGCTAGACGCTATGGGAAGACTTTGTCACTGCTGCTACCCAAGAACAGGGTTATCCTTGAGAATCTTGTTGAGAAGTTTGGTAGTTTTTTTCACTTTGAAGCTTTTCAAGAAGAATCCGTATTCTGTTTTGGAGGAGAGGGAAAGTGCTCTTTATGTGTTCACAAGCGTGTTGTTAGTACCTAGAGTAAGATATTGGCATTTCAATTTTAAGTTTACTGTATTTGGTTAGATTAAAGGAGAGTGGTTGAAAAGTTGATGTACCAAGGCTTCTGGATGACCTAAGAACTCAATAAACATGTTGTTGAACCTATCATCTCTGGAGAATGGGAAAATGTTAAACTTCATTTTGTCTCTGGGATTACAGGTTCAGCTGACAAACTGCTGAATTAGTATCCTTAGACTCTTAAGGCACCTGATTTGGTGTTGATGTTCCAGTTAAAATATTTGCAAGTGTAATGGCAGCAGGCTAAGGATAAACATATGGATGGATATAAAAAGATTGGATGTGCAAAATAATTTTCTACTTGGAGAAAAATAAACTGATTCAAAAATACATCCTTTTGTTTGGCATCTTCACAAGTGAGTCAAATGAGGACAAAATGATGTGAAGTTTGCAGACAACTAGAGCAAGAAGTATGGGAATCACCATGCAGATGACTGGATTGCTGCATTTGACAATCAGCTGAATACGAGTTGCCAAAGCAAAGTGGTGACATGGACAGAAAATGTGGTTCTCAGATGTAATAATGCAGAAGTACATGTATTACATGGTTGACCTTTGTTTACTAGAGTATTTATTCGCAGTGTCCACAATTGATTATGAAAAAATTGCTGACAGAATTAAAAGGACTCTGAGAAGGTCTCCAGAATAATTTGATGATTGGAAATGACAGGGTTACAGTTTGAGGAATGACTCTGCCTCAAGGTATATGAGATTTAAGTGCTTCATATCATAGAATACCTGTGACTTAAAGAGGATAGTTGAACCTGAGGCCTTTATAATCTGTCTCACATGAATGTAGGTTGATCCTGTAGCCAAGAGATGAGGTTTGACAAATCAGACTAGTAAACCTAACTTTAAGTCGTGAAGACAGTAGTAGTTTACATGGAAAAATCTTCTTTACCAGTGTGGTAGATATTGCATTGCTTGATTTTCTATTTTTTAATTTATTTTTTTTTAAATCAAACCTCATAACTTTTATTGAGTGTTAAAGGATAGACACAGGTCTCCCTTAGTGAAATTTTATTATTTATATGAGAGGCCAGCTTCAGTAATTGTAAGGGTCTGTATGTCAGGTAGAACAATTGGTGTACATGCAGAAAAACAATACTTATAAGGTCTGAACTTTTATGTCATCTTTTTAATTGACACTTGTAAGACAGAAAATAAACTGAAACTCGCTAATCTGTTCTTTGCAGATGTATAATAAAAATTTCATAACTGCACCGGTCTGTGCATGTCATTTGAGAATCCCTGTAATGTGGTGAAACTTCATGGAGATTTTGGTCTTGCACATCTATATTTGATGTACTATAAGACTTGTGGTTTTCTGCTCATTCACTTTTTTTAGGAGGCTCTCACACTAATGTACTAATTGATGAGAGTGTTCTCAGCAATCTCACTGCTCCTCTGTTGAAATACCCTTCTGGAAAGTCCCTACTGAGTGTGTCACTGTGTTGGCACTAAGTAAAACTGGAAAAAAAGTCATTACACCAAAACAAATGAGGTATTTTTTCCAGAGAGGACCATTAGTTTTGCTGAGACAGAAGGCAGGGGTCAGGAACTGCCCTTACAGCCCAGAATGCTAAAATTAAGATCCTATCAAGAAAGGAAACCTTAATAATTACATTAGCTGAAATGAAAGCTCCGGTGAGCAGTGAATTGTATCAACGATTCCAGAAGACATGTTGTCTTGAAGAAAATAATTTTAAAAAAAGTGTGAAGGAGGTGTCAGAAATTATGTAATGAAACCTGGGCAGATAGATGTTTGCATGTGTCAGGTGACTTTTATTGGCATTATGTCACTAAAGCTAAATGTAGAAGCTTTCTGCCTGTCGACACTTTGGAGATTCTTTAAGTTTAGGGATTACGTACTCTCTTAGCATTAAAAATCAGTACATTAAATGGCTAAATGGTTTCTGAGTTAATCCTAAGACAAGACTGGTTAAAAAAAAATCATATTAATCTAATGTGGTAGCAAAGAGGGTTTGGCTATTCAGTGTCTGAAGAGAAAGAAGACATGCAAAATGATGGGGCACTTGCCTATCTGGTAGGATCTGGATTGCAGGGGGAGTAAATCCTGGAGCTGCTACATTGGAAGAAGCATTTTTCCTAAGCAGTGGGAGAGGGAGGGCCAACATCCAGGAAGGCTATCACAGTGCTGTCCAAGCTCAGCTTTAGCCAGCTGTCCCTGTTTCCTTAAGAGACTGGCCATTAATTTCCCCCTTCCCAAACAGCAATCAGCAGCCCAAACCTTCTGCTTGTAAGAGGAGCTTAAAACATCTCAGTGGTTCTTTTCTGTTTGGTGAGCTCAGTGTCAGGTCAGTCTCATCAAAACTTGTACGTTTGTTCTTTGTTGCACTTGCACTCTGCCTGTAACTTTTTTTTTTAATCTAACATAACACATTTACAATCTGCTGCATACATAGCGTGGGTGGGGCAGATTAATAAAGGAAGAGGGGGATGGGCTTTTAATTTGCAAGTTCCGAGGGATTGTTATGAAGAACAAGGATGGAGGAAGTAGGATTTGCACACCGTATAAAGATGCTGGGAAGGACTTTTGAAGATGGGATTTTTATTTTTTGGTTGGTGGTGGTGGTTTGGGGTTTTTTTTGCTTCTTGTTCTGGTTGTAAAGACAGTTGGAAATGATCTTGCAAGCTGTGTACTTAAATTTGCTCCACTAATTTATATTTCTTTTAATTGTAAACTCTAGTGAATTATCCAACCTGTGTTTGAGCTTAGATGCATGTACTTTCTGTCTAAGCAACAATGCAGAATCTGAACATTAGTCTTCCCCATGATAATCTCTAACCTCTCCTGTGTAAGCACGATTAAAAACTTGGACCACAGATCTGCTGCTGATTCAAACACCACCTGTCTAAGTATTACAGAAAGGTCAGAATAGATTGTCAGCAGCAAAGAAACAGAAAGTCTTAGGAAAGTCACAGAATGAATGGAATCTTTTGCACCTTGAGTTTAATCTTGATTTTAAAGAATAGGAGTGATGCTAATCATTTTAGGCATGCTGGCCAGACAGTCAAGAAGAGATCGCTCTGCCTTCACTGAAGATTAACCCATCTGTGTTGGATGCGCTGATAAGTAAGAGAAAAGGTAGTGTGTGGCAGAAGTAGTTGCAGGAAGGCAGTAGATGTTGCTTTTAAAAAGTAGTTGAACACCTTGGTTCCTAGTGTGAATTCTGTCAGTATCTTTATTATGCAGAGCAAAAAAACCTTGCATGTGAAAGTAATACCTGTGTAAATGCGTGAATGAGTGGTTGTGACAATTTGTAAATGGCTGCTTGCATAGTTCAGAAGTCCATGGAGCCAAGTTGGCGTGACAGAGGTGTTTTCTGGATTCTTTCACTTCTTAAAGCAAGTACAAAGTAGATTCAAAACTTGGGTTAGTGAAGTTCTCTGTTTGTGAAGCATAGAGCTGAAGGCTCGTGGGATTCATCTTCCTAACCTAGCAAGTGCTGAAATGCTCTCTGGGAGCTGGGTGATGTAGCAAGACCATGTGGGTGGTCCGGCACAAGCCTAACTACTGTAGATGTGCAGTATGGATGGATAGCATGCTTGGTACCTGCTGTGGCAAAAAGTTCCAGAAAACCATCACTACAGAACAGCTTAAGGTGAGGAGGATGAAGCTCTGGAGATAAAAGTTAATACAGTGAATGTAGCCCAAGCACAGGAGGGAAGGCAATCCCTATTTCTTGATGAGCCTGTATATATTACCAGTCTGCTGTTTTCAGTTCTTAGTAAAAGCGTAAGAATTTGGTGGTGTAATACCAGGGGGTGTCACTACCAGGTCAGCATGTATAGATGTTTATTACCAAGATTCTTCTGTAGGGAAAAAAAATAAAATACCAGAACAAACCCCTGAGAAGAGTTCTTGACTTTTTAGGGCAAATAAACTATTTTATCCTGAACAATCAAAAAGAGCAGTTTCCAGCAAAGCAGGCTTTCATTCTGTAATCTTCATTCATTCAGCATGTGTCATTTGGTTTCAGTCAAAGATCAATTTAAATCTAGTTCCTGGCTAAGGGTAGAAGAGGTTCACAAAAAGTGGCTTTGGTGCAGGGGTGGGTGCTGCTTGGATGCTTGCTTCTCCCTGCCCTTTGAGTGGCATCCACTGCCCCTTCAATTGTGCTGGTACAAATCGACGCTCTGTAAACTGGATCATGGGCTGAATTGTTCCTGAAGTAAAATTGTGCTCCCCCCTTGATTTTATCCAAGGCCATGGCCCTACTGAGAGCCTTGTTTAGCTGAGGCAAGGCTGGGAAGAGAGAGCTAAGGTTGAGGAGGAAGATATGGAAATTTCTAAAGCTGGTTCTGCTGAC
Source organism: Turnix velox (assembly GCA_013400935.1). Lineage (NCBI taxonomy): Eukaryota > Metazoa > Chordata > Aves > Charadriiformes > Turnicidae > Turnix > Turnix velox. Next base: position 64,933 of record VZTY01031841.1, on the reverse strand, counting down.
AGAGTCAGCATCTTGAGGAGCTGCACCCTAAAGCAAAAGGTTCAGAGACTAGAATATAAACCTTGAAAGGGTGCAGGGAATTGCTTCCAGAATTAAGTTTATTGTATACTGTAAAATAAAGTTTTAATTTTTTTTTCTTATTGATTTTAAGGTGTTTATCTTATCAATTGCTTTCTTTCAGTTTTCTTTCGTATGCTGTGGAATTTCACTGTGATCTGTTTAAGCCTGACTAGCTAGAAGAAAGTAATACTGGCATGTATTTCAAATATAAACAAAAAGTATGAATTACGTTGGAGAAAAGAATATGAGCAAAACAAAGTGATATTAGAATAGGGTGCTGATGATTTGTGCTGGCAGTCCTTAGTGAAAGCAAGGATCTCATTTGTGGCCTGCACACCAGTTCCATGAAGAGTGATATCCTGAAGCCAGGAAGAACGTCTGGTGGAGATCAACCTCATTATTCTGCTTTTAAGTACAGGGAATTCCTGTTCATGTCATGTGCATCAGCATCAGCAAAAACTATGCAGATGTGAGAAGGAGGGAGAAAATAAGTTATGTACTGAGAAGCACTTTTATTAGTATGCCAGATTGCCCAGAAGTGTCATCACCTCTGGGAAGCACATTAACAGCAGAAGAAACTCATAGGATGGAATATTAGTCTGCTGTGTCTTACAGGGAGAGAAAGAACAGCTGGGACTTTCTGTCTCCCTGAAAAAGCATATTTGTGTTTACGAATACATTATGAAAGATTACCTCAGGTGATCTGAAAGTACATGGTTTTCAACTTGAAGAGGATATATAGAAGAGAGAAAGGAAGCTTTTCTTTCAATGTACCTAAAAAGGTCTGAAAGATCTTGAAAAACTCAATTGCAGGGTAGTTCTCCTCTGATTTTTATTTAGGGAATGTTGTCTCTAACCAGATGAGAAAGGAAATTGTTTCTTATTTCTGTATCAACGTGTTTAACTCTGATGCCTAATCTAGAATAGGAAGAAATTCTTCCTTTTCAGAAGTCTTACTGAGACACAGTTACCAGTGATTAACAGTCAGTAGCCGTAGAAATACAGCTATGACAAAATTCTTTCTCCATATCTTGGTAGAATTTCACCAAAAAATAAATTAATTATTTTGTATTTTATTTAAATAGCTTTAATTTAATCTCTTCATAGAAAATCATAAATAAAGGCTTTTGCGTTTGTCAGTAGCAGAGATAAACTTTGGAAACTGGTTAAGGGGATTTGAAGTGATAGGACTTCATTCCAATACTGACCATTTCCCCACATGATGCAGTGTTACACAGTGCAGGAAGTCTGTCACTAGCATCCTTGATGCATTTTTGCTTTTAAGTTGCATGTAGCATAAAGGTTCTGATTAAAATGTTTTTTGATTGTTTTTAAGAATTATTTTAAGAATTGGAGGGTGGTGAGGATAGGTGGGATGATTCCCTTCATTCCAGAGGTAGGCTCTGAAGAAGAAAATTTTGACTGAGGTAAACTGGCAGTAAGGACATATGCAACTATAGACTTTAAAAATCAAAAGTGGACAGTGGATGTTGCCTTGATAATAACAACATGCCTGTTGTCCACTTTTTAAATTTTTTTCGAAATTTGCCTGCAAACTCCCATTAGCTGTGTTCAGTGAAGATCTGTTAAATGTGGTAGCTCTTCCTTGTGACAATTCCATCTGCCCCAAATATGCTCACGTTTTTCAGTATGAAGTCTGGAGGTACCTTCCAGCTGCTAGGTGTGCCGGATAATGCTATGGCTAGATGATCTCTTGAGGCCCCTTCCAATCCCTGACATTCTGTAATTCTGTGAGTAGATGACTGATCTGTCATTTTGCCAATAGAAAATAATACACATGCTGAGAAAGCTTGGGGTTTTTTTTCAGCTTGAAGACCTGAAGTGCTGTGTATCATTTCTGAATGCTTGAGTTAGAAAACATCTGTATGAGGTGAATGAAACAGGCACTTTGCTTCCATTTTCAGTTTTTAGGGGCATGACTTTTTAATTTGCAATATGTACAGAATGTGACCTGTTATAAGGACAGAAGAACACATTTTCCAAATAACATAATGCTGTCATGTTTAAATGGAATGATACTGTTGGCTTTCAGGTGGACTTGTATAATGCCAGTTCTTAGTGCTACAAAATATCTTTGTTTTTCAGTTCTGAAATCAAAGGGAGTGAAGGCATAAACTTGAAGAGCAACCAAAAGGAAAGCACAACTCTGCCTGCACTTTTGAAGGTATGATGTCTGTTTACTTGTATGTATTTGAGCTAAAGCCTGCTACCTCTGCTTGTGACTACTTGCTAATGCTCTGATGTTGGATGCATTCCCACACTGCAAAGTTGCACCTCATTGCCATATTCTCAGTTAGGGTGCATTACACATGCGGAAGTAACAAAAGCTGTCTGCTTTAATTTATTTTTCTTATATAAAATAATCTTTGCCTATTTTGAAGAAGTGAGAGTCTAGTTCTACGTGCAGTTAGGCAGTGAAGAAGGAAGCTAGGATTTTTCTCAAATGGTGGTTTCAGGTATTCCCCTAAAGGACCATTTCTGTTTAAATTATGAATATCTAACCACAAGTGTTGCATGCCTGAAAAATCTACTAGTTGCCAGCCAAAGCACTACAAAAAAAGCACATGTTTATCCATGATCAGGACTGTCTTCCGTGTTATTTGACAAAGTGGTGGTTGCCTCTAAAGCTGTGCTTAGATTTAATGAAATACCACAAACTGTGTCCAGGACAGGGCCTGATGGTAACAGCCATCTTAGCTGCTGTCACATCATGCCCTACACTAAGCACTTTTCCTTGTTTTCTCTGTTCCTTTTCATAGTTGTTTAATGCAGATAATGTTGTGGCTACTTTCCTGAAAGGGAAGATTTGACTAGTCTTGACTGCAGATGCAGCAGGTTTTTTAACACTGACTAAAACTGAGATTTTTATCATGTGTTGCATTTATTTTGAGCACTAATAGAGAATGGAGAAAGAAATTGTTCCCTTCCTGGATGGCCTAAAGCTTCTCTGTAGTGTTGCACCGTCATTACTTAGGGGCTATTTGGGCTTTGTCGAAAGTCAAGTGATGTTGCAATTGCCTGCACCATGACCAACATTGTTACTAGCTCAAGAACAATTTCATGTTGAATGTAGTTTATCTTCATCAAGGTAGGAAACAATGTAGTGACGTATGTTGGGAAGCCCGGTGGATTCAAGCCATCTCAGTCAACTGAGCTCCTGGCAAATGCCACTGAATGGCATTCTGTTACAATAAATCATGGACTAATGATTTTATACCTTGAAATGCAGGTAGAAAGGATTGTGATAAAGCAGAGAAGACCCTGCTATAATCAAGCCAATTTTCTGCATTTAAAAAAAAATACCTTTTTCCTAATGTTAGATCAATGAGAAATTAGAAAACATGTTTTCCTTTTGAACAAGATTTTTACTGAAGAAAGGGAATCTTTTAGTATCTGCGCACAGGACTTCAACACCAAGAATTGCTTAAAAGAAAATACATAGAAGGCTAGGTCTCAAGGAACAAGTAGGTTGTGTAGGTGGGGCAAAAGAAGCAGCTTTAAGTTACCTGAGAGTGTTTGTTTCTTGCAAAAAACTTTTTTGTTGTCCTGGTATAACTTTTTATTTAATTATATTATCTGTGACCAATGTTTAGTAATCTAAAGTGTTACAATGTGTATTACAGTATCTTTGAAACAATACTTTGTGGTATATGGCTTCATCAGAAAGATAGTTTTCTTATTACTAGAATGTCCTGGCTTTTCAACTGTACTGAGAGCTTTCTGTGCTACTGACTTCCATCTTTTGTAAGCTCATGAAAAACCTTCTGATACACTTGAACAGTTTCATATGCATAGTATTGAGTACTTTCAACACTGTATTTTTATGTGCACTGGTGTTCCTATGAGATCATAAAAACTGATTCAGAGAAGGTGGGGAAAGTTGCCCTCTTCTCCTACCACTGCTCCCTGCACTTGTATTTTGATAACATCACACTGCCCAGTGACTGACATTGTCCTAAATAAGCTCTCTTGTGCAAAGATGATGAGAATGCAGCTGAACAGTTGGAGAGAATTGAATCTTCTTTGAAAGGAATAGTGCATGGTATTGAAAGATGTTCAAGCTTTGTTATTTTGTCATCAAGGTTTCTGTGGGCTAGAAGAAGAAAAAATAAGGTTTTTATGGAAATTGAATTTTATGAGGAATGAGGAATGTATACCTACATGGTTTGGGTTTGGACAGGTTTCCATATGTGGCCATGTCTCTGTACCATGCTTCTATCTAGTGATTTCAGGTGGATGGTGACTAGAAGTTGAAATCATGTCTGTCACCAGGTTCATGAGCTATCATGTTTCTGACAGACTTATATTAGGTTTGCATGCTGTGATTTTATATGTTCATTGGCTGTTTCAGCAGGAGCCCAGGGCAAAATAGCAAGGGAATTGTAAGTCTGATTTAGCATCAAAGGTTGGACTTCTGAATTATAGCTGACTGTGTGAGTGGAACTGAGAAACTTGTTAAGTGGTCATGGCTCTTTGGCTCTTCTGAGTGCTTTTGTTGCCAGTTTTGTGCTTTACCCCTGCTATTTTTTACCCTGCAATGAAAGATTTGTCTCCTAGAGGATACCGTAATACCTTTTGAAGATATGAAGCCTTTCTGTGCCAAAGTGACTTTATCAACTAGCATTTGATTACTTTTGAAAAAATGTATTACTGAAATATATTTGCTGAGTCTATCAGTTCATTGACAGGATGTACACCAACACCTACAGCTGTTTGCAGACTTTATTCTGCTTCTGGCTCTTTGAATTAGAGCTGTAAACAGTGCTTTTTCCTAGTAAACACTCCATTTTAGGGTTGTGATTGTTGAACAGATGGTTGTGTGGATGTAAACAATTCTTGAACTTCATGTTCTAAGTATCTGCATTACATAGTGTCCAGTACATGTTAGTATATTATTAACTTCACTTTTAGTACTGAAGGGACTTTGTTTTTAAAAGCAATGTTGCAACAGTGCTTCCTGCAAAAAGTGTTTCACACCCTTATGCTTTTGGTAATGCCCTTTAAAACAGTAGTTTGTAACTAGGACATAAATATTAGTTACTTTTTGTAGAACAGCTACTACAGTACCACTGCTGTAGGGAGATCTGTGCTGGAGAGTGTCCTGTTAGTATGGTCTTGAAGAAATCACACCACACTCTTGTTCAATATGCCTGTGCCACAAGTCTAACCTAGCTCCTACCCATATTACCAGTTTTGGTGACAGATGCTTGGGGTATTTTTGGTAGTAATGGATGTCTTAGGTTGAAGGCTTGTCCTGTCTCAGGTTCTCATCCAACTGAATGCTCTTTTGTGACATTGTAGGCAAATTCACTTGCTTGCCAATTGGTGTTTGCTATGCATCTTCCTCACTAAGGATCTTGAATTCCATTCTCAGCTGATTGGGAAGGAATTCTTAAGCATCTCACCACAACAACCATTATATGAGCTCTGTCAGGCAAATGTAAAAGTTTCTAAAAAGTAGGGACAAATACAGTATTCCAAGTGTATAATTTAGACCTCAGTATTTCAGTAGCATTAAAAACCTTAGGATTAAGCCCACAGGCTTAAGCCTGGATGCCAGTCACCTGGATTAACCAGAGGCATTCTCAATCTTCATAGAACACACAGTGGTAGAAAGTACTGCCAAGATTATTTAGTCTACTCCTCTGTCCCAAGGTGAGATCTCTATGTCATACCTAGTAGAAGTTTGTCTAACATGTTCTCAAGGACCTCTAGGGATGGAGATCTCTAAGATCTCTGCAACTCTACCAGTTTCATAAACTTTATAATTAAAAAGTTGTTTTCTTAAAATCCCATCTAAGTCTTCCTTGCTACACATAAAACCTGGTGCTAATTGTCCTCTGACTAGTGCTCCTGAATACTGTGAATGTGGAGAAGAGATAATTTTGTACCCCTGCTTTCTCACTTGAATTAAATTTCAAGGTCGCACATAGACATACAGATGGTTGTATTTAAACACTAGACATGGTATTAAAATTTGATGGCAAGGACTGCAATTACGTGATAAGATGGAGCCAGATTCTTTTTGGAGTGCAACAAACGGGACAGAAGGCAATGGGCACAAGTTGAAACATGAAAAATTCCAATCTTCTATAAGAAATTTTTTTCTGGTGTGTGGTTTGTTTTTTTTTTTTAATATATTTTTTCTTCTTTTTACTGTGAAGGATAGTTTGTCAGATACTGGACCAAGGAAGTTGCAAAATTTTTATCCTTGCAAATACTCAAACCAGCTGGATGAAACCCTGTTCTATCTGGAGGTACTTTGAGCAGGAGCTTAGATTATGTGACCTCCTCAGCTACATTCCTTTCAGCCTAATTTGTTCTGTAATTCTCTGTCACATCATTTTCCATCTGATGCATGGATTCAAGTAAGGCTTAAAAAAAAGTTGCATGAACTTGCAGAATATATGTAGCTGTCCTACTGAACACCAGCAATTCTGATTTATAATTAGTTTTAAGTTGTACAAAACATTAGAAATCAATATTAAACTAAGTATCTTTGTTAACAACATACGTTTTATAGTATGGAGTTTCCTCCGTATTGTCATTGGTTTGTTTTTATTGTCTTTATGTCATATGTATGTTGTGTAAGCCTGGCCTGCTGAATGACTGTATCTTACACCTGGTAGTTAGAAATCAGAGAGTGGAATTCTTTGCCTGAGAGTGGAGGGAGGTGGACTATTACTGCCAGCCATGAATTTTTTAAGAACCTGAGAATTACTTGAAAAAACTGTTGCTTCCCACAACAACGAATGCAAGACAAAAGCAAAATGTTTTCAGAGTTTTCATAATTGAGTTTAATGTTGTGTAACCTGAAAGCAGACCTTTTTTGTCCATGAGTAGACTTTTGTTAAAATGAAGTTTTATAGATGATTACAGAGTACCAATTGGTTTCCTAATGAACACTTCATTAAATTTGTGGTTTTAATGGCTGTATGTATTTAGGAATACATTTCAAGATCATCCTGTCTGAAATCCCGGTAAATTCCTTTGTTTTTTAGGAAGAATGATAATGAGAAGAGAAGGCTTTGGGGAGACCTCACAGTGGCCTACCTGAAGGGGAGGCTAACAGGAAAGCTGGGGAGGAACTGTTTGCAAGGGCATGTAGTGACAGCACAGGGGGCATTGGTTTTAAACTAGAGCAGGGCAGGTTTAGATTAGTCATTTTGAAATAAGCTCTTCACCACGAGGGTGGTGAGACACTGGAACAGTTTGCCTGGGGAGGTGGTGGAGGCCCCATCCCTGGAGACATTCAAGGCCAGGCTTGATGAAGCTCTGAGCAACCTTGATCTAGTGTAGGATGTCCCTGCTCACTGCAGGGGGGGTTAGACTAGATGACCTTTGAAGGTCCTTTCCAACTCTGATTCTATGAAATGTGCTTCCTTCTCTACTACTTCAGTTCTTCAAAGAAGAGATCTCAATCAGGAAACTTTGTTCCAGGGTAGATGAAAAAAATAAAGGGAAGGGGCTAAAGCCTTGCTTAATTTGTCACAGAAAACTACTGAAGAGAGAAGTGAGAAGCAGAATTGTGACTCCAAGATGTCAGAGGCTGCCAATAGATTATAAGCAGAGGTAGAAATTGCTTTATCTCACCCCATTCCCAGTGCACTACCCGCTTGAATACACCTTCTGCATTGAAAAAGTAAATTTCACCTTTATGTTTTATTTTCACACTCAAGCAATAGTAAAGTAAAAGAGAATAAAAATTATTTCATATGTGTGAAAACGTTTTCACTAAAAGGCAATTGAAGTGTAATACTGGTTTAGAGGAAAGAACAGAATGAGTCAATTTAAGTCTGATCACTCTGGCTCCATGTTAGATGTTGTGGTGATGTGATAGTTACTAAGAAGTTACTAAGCTCTTTAATCTGAGCTTTACAGTGATTTCAGGAAAAAATTCAGAAGGGAGAAATCTTGAGGTAACTTTGCAAATGGTATAAACAGAATTTTTTAAATTATAGATTTAACTTTGGACAGAGACTTAATCTGACTGGGTTTACCATTCCTTGGAAAGGATGTCCTAGCAGAAATTTTATTCCATATTATATGTCCTTTTTCTCTGTATTTTCATTTGAAGTGTTCACCCTTACCACCTTGTTTCATCTTGTCAGGGAAGGTGAGCTTGGATACTTCCTCAGAGGTTTTTTTAAGAATGTTATTTTCCTCTTTTCTTTCCTCATATAGCAAATCAAATATATGTTAAGGAACTCCTTGATGTCACAAAAATTCAAATGGGTAAACTAAATTTTTTAGTTCCAGTGCTAAACTCTCAACAGAGGCAGCTGTCTTTTGAAATGTCAAATAGCAATTTAAATATGTTTATTTTTTAAAATGCAAAACATACAGTTTAATTAGAAGTCCCTTCCTGTTGTTTAACTTTTTCTCCTGATTATAAAGATGGCATGATTTCATTAGTTTTCTAGTTACTCTTGTCTTCCAGGATTGTCATAACCTGTTTTTCTTGTGTCAAAACAAGCAGAGAAAGGAAGATGTGGAAGGAAAACTTTGCAGTATAAGAAGCTACAATATCCAGAGCTTCAAAGCATCAGTTATTTGTGGAAATACAGAACTTGCCTTTAAGTCACCAGAAGACCTTAAGGCTATCTTTGCTAATCTTTGTCTTTTTTGCTTTTTCCAATTATTTAAAAGGTGTTACTTAGTTAAGACTAAATAGGTTTTAACAATGGTGAAACTTCTTTGCATCATCTCCTTCATCACTCCAGTCCCACTTAGCATGTTTTTTAAATCCATTTTTCTCAGAAACGCTAGCAACAATAGATTCTTAGTAGTGCTTACTCTGCTTATGCTGATTACAGTGTATTTGACTGTCTGATATTACCTTTCCTGATTTTTTAAATTTTTTTTTCTCAATAACATGCCAGTTTTCTGAAGTCATCTTTCTAATCTGTCTCACTATATGTGATTCTTCTTCATTAGGTTTCTGTATGTTTTGCCTCCCATTGCTTGAGAAAGCTTAACTTCTTTTCTTCTTGGTAGCTGAAAAAACCAAAAGCTTATTTCGTGTCTGAATTTAATGTAGCTCAGTGTGTCCCACTCATTGCAAGCAAGTGGAAGATAACACCAAAGATGCATTGGCCTCCCAGGGAACGAAAATCTGCAGAAAAAAGGTGCAGTAGTTACTCAATGTACTAGTCTGCCAGTACCTCAAGCTATTTCACTGTGAATTTTATGTGGCATTTTACTGTTCAGATTCAATCAAATGGTCTTGATTGTTGAATGAAATGCAGGCCTCTTATCTATGGTGAAAGGTCAAAGCTAAGGCTGGGAGCATGGTTAATTTTCCAGCACTAGGAGAAGCAATGGCTGAATGTGCTGCTTTTTGGGTAACCAGTACTTTAATCTATAGTTCTTAAACTATTTCTATGTGTTCCCAAACAGCAATTCTGATGTAGTGCTTTGCCCGCCTTATAGAATCATAGAATCATAGAATGGTTTGGGTTGGAAGGGACCTTAAAGACCATCCAGTTCCAACCCCCCTGCCATGGGCAGGGACATCTTCCACTAGATCAGGCTGCTCAGTCCCAGGAAGGAGAAAGCTGGTAAACACCTTCATCAATGGGTGAATTTAGAAGCTTGAGTTAGAATGGCTTGCTGAAGGTCCCTGGGGTGAATCAGTGATAATCCTAAAATCCTGATGCCTGGCCACCTTCTCTCACAGCTGCAGATGAGATGGAGTGGTTAAGCTGCATGAATGTATCTATGCAGAATGTCCTCCATCAGCAGCTTCCAGTGCAGAAGTACAGACAGTCTGTGAGACTCTGTGAGAGGTCTCCACATGGCTGGCTAGAGTTTCTGCTTCGTAATGAGCGTTTATTCATGGGGAGTGCAACCCGAAATGTCTGGCTGCTGTGGCTGGAAACTAATTCTTTGTTCGTGGAGATCTGTGTTTTAATGCTGTTAATGTTTTCATTTCATTCACTTGTTAGGGCAATAAAAGAGACTGTATTCTTGGCAGACGGTCACAAGCCCTGCCAAATGAGGACCTCTGGCAATTTGAACTTTTGCCATGCAACTGCTGAGAGGAGGTGGCTACCAGGGCGGGAGTTCTCAGCTGGTACAAGGCAAACCTGGCAAAGTAATCCCTCTTCAGAGTGCTGTTGCACCACTGGAGCTGCACTTCAGGGAAGGCTGTTCACACTGGTAGCAAGCCCTGTGCCTGACTGTGTAGGGGCAATTAAGCTTTGGGCGTATGTCTGTGCTACAGTCAGGAGCAGATTACAGCCTGCAAAACATATCTACTCTAATGTTGAATAAATTAGCTCAGATAAAAATCATGCTTGAGATGTAATATTGTGGACTTTGTCTTCTGGGTCCTGGCTGCCAGACTTCTCTGCAGCGGTTGTTCCTGCAAGGTGAGGCTGCACTACCTGACTACACAGCAGATACAGCTTCAGCTATCACTGCAGTCCCTTCAGTCACCTGATTTGTCATAATCTTGTTTCACGCTCTGTCGAGCTTCCCCTCTGCAACAGCCTCATTGCATGCGAGGTCACAGAACCATAGGATAATTCGGGTTGAAAGGACCCCAGGATGTCATTTAGCCCAGCCTCCTGCTTAAAGCGGGCTCAGCTCTAAGGTCAGACCAGGTTACCCAGGGCTTGCCCAGTGAAACTTTGAGTAACGAGTTGCTAAAGGAATAAAAGCTAATTAAAGCTTTATGAAGCATGTCACAAGTAGGAAAGCTCATGGTGAGTGGGAAAGGGAAGGCAGCGAGAAGACTGATGACAGTCTGTATACAAAAGAAGGAGTGGAAACACACCATGTCAGAAAAACTTTTTTGCTTGCATCAGCAAGCATCTCAAAGGGGATCTGGCAAGTAGGTTTACATCCAAAAACTATTCTTTCACTGTTCAGACTGGTGTGGCACTGGAACAGGATTATTTTTTTGTCTTTTTAAAATGATGACTTGAAGTGTAACTAATATGAGACTCGCTGGTATTCTTCCAGTGCTGTGAATATCCAACTGGTCATGCCTAATAGCAACACAGATGCAACTGCTCTATCAAGGTCATTTAAAGTTTGGCTGTTGAAAACTGGTGGGATATACCAGGGAAAAGCTTACTTTAAGTATACCCTGTGATCTTGCCTTCTTTTCCTGAGTATTTTCTGGGGGCTTCTGTCAGAGTTTAGCTGAGAGTGAGGCTTAGGAAATAATAAATGAAAATTTATCATGATGTTTCCTTGTGGGATTACCATCATACTGCTGTGTTCATCAGATACTTGTGCCTGACGGAAGGCTCCCAATGTGTTAAAGGCTGTCTTGTTTGATAGATCGTGTGTTTTTGTCTCTGTAATTTGGATATGCCATTATCCTGTAATACAAACTTCAAAATCTGTCTCAGCAAGAGTTTTGTTTGTATAATGCTTAAAGAGTGGTTCAAACTTTGAATTGAGATTTTGTTGGCAAATGAAAAAATGTCAATAACTTATGCTGTCTTTTATAGCAAAGGCAAAAAAGCAGCAGAAGGGATAATGTATGGAGAGTTGGATTGATTTATTGAAAATTAGATGGATTTGCATAGTTTTTCTGTGTTGGGATTTAATATCCATGTATATTTTCAAGTAAGCATAGTGTAAATACTCTCCAGGATATTTTTTATGCAAGATACCATTACCTCATGGTTAAAGGTATGGAAGGACCCTTTCATGTTAAAACTTCCTGTTCTTTTGATTTACCAGAAGTTAAGTAAGGAAAGGAAGATTAAAGAGGAAGGGAAGTCTAAATAGATTACTGTTTCTGGAAACAGAGGCACCAACACAGCTTTTCATGCAGGGCATGAATTATGCTTACAAAGCAACAGCACAGTCTTTACAAGCGTTATGTCTCAGAGCTGGAAGGGCAAGAATTTTACATGTGGAGATTTAGCTGTATTTGAAGTCTCAGTTGCTAGCAGAAAAAAACCCTACTATTTCCTGAATGTGACTAACTTTTAAAAAACATCAGAGCCAACTATCAACAACAAACAATAAAACCTCATAATACTAAACTGTTGACAAAATTTGAATGTAGTATTTTCTTTTTATAGTTAATGCATTTAGCTGTTAACAGATACAGTAGTAATTAATACAAATGTTTATATCCTGTAACAGTTATATCTGCAGAGGAAATAATAAGATTTGTTTGTGCTTCCTGCACTGAGAAGCTTATTTAAATATGTCAAATCAGTGTGAATTAGATTAATCACAAAACTAAGGGTACTTGCCTTTCCTCACTTAAATAAAAATCCGGTATTGAAGAATGCTGAGATACTAATCAACGTCAAGGCAGAAACAATGACAGTTGGGCTTTGAAGTTGACTGTGGTGAATCATTCATGTATTACCAAGTTTTGGAAATAATTCTTTTTCTTATTTATGTTTTCTCTTTCCTTATGCTGCTCACTTAGTTTCTGAGAGATAAAGGTATTTATTAGAGAAATGCATCCTAGTTTTGCATGTTACTTGCATAGTTCACCTAGTACAGCAGCCAGCACTGTACTACAACTGTAAGCTGTTGTGTTTTCATCTTCATTTCCAGGAGAGGGTAGAGTGAACTTACAAAATAGTAAATCCCTGAATAACACACAAATAACTACATCCCTTTGTGACACATCAGCTTTTGGTATGTGCAGTATGTGAGGATTTGGCAAAGGTGGAATGAAAGAAGTTTGACCTAGCCCACTTTTGAAAGCACTTAAAGAGTTTAATTTGGTGGTTTAGCTGTCTTGCTTCTGCCAAGAAAATATAGGCTGTCTGGATTTTTCAGGTACAGATTAGTGTCATTCAATTTCTATTTCATGTAATTCCATTTTAAACAAATACATCTGATTATTTAATATTAAGCACGTGGAACTATTCTTCATTTGAAAAAGGTGAAAAAATAGTGGTTGAAGATTATATACCATTCCTCCTGTATCCTTAAGTGTAACTTGCAAGATTTTAAGAAATTGCTGTTCCACGAGGATTAAAGCACTTTTTTTCATCATTTATATGCTAGATGGGCTACTGACAAATAAGCCTACTTGCTTATTTTAGGTTATTTGAAGCAAATATATCTTCAAGTTGAAGTAGGATTAGAGATGTATGAAAATAGTTGCTTTCTGCTTAGACAGGATGGTTAGATGTTACCCAATTTGAAACCATTACATTTACTCAAGGCTACTCTTGACACAATTAAAATTTGCATAGGACTTCTTGTTAATGTTCTCCTTTGCTCTCTTGTTAAGCAGAAGTTTTATCTAAGAAAAGCTGGAGTGACTTTGTTCTGTTTTAATAAACTATTGAAACAGGGAGAGAAATTACAAGGATTGGACTGTGAAACAATAGCATATAACACCCACTATGAGAGGTGAGGATAGAGTTCTCCCCAGGAAATTTTAGTCCAGGAAAAATACCATTTGCAGATTGTGAAGCTGAAGACATTGTTAGGTGTGGTGTTTGTGAAACCTACAAGTAAAATCACATCATCTTGCTATGTAGATGATCTTGGCAGAAGTAACATGGGCTTGAGCAGTGGTTTTTGGATCTGCAAGAGAAGCTAACACCAACGAAACTGAGGAGCATAAATTGGTGAGGACAGTTTGTCTTGCCCTGGAAGCAGATGCTCAGCTGTGTTGAAGGAAGAAGTTAACAGGTAGTTTAAATGAAGTGAAGCCCTACCTTGGTACCATTTTCAGTTAGCTGGTAGAGCTGACTTTATCTGAGAAGGTCATAATGATATGTAGGACTTTGGATATATGAAAGGCAGTGCAGGTTGAGCATTATAGACTATGAAGCTGCATGAGACTGTGAATAGATTTGGAAATTGAGCTGTGGAGTTGAATTGCCTGTGGAGTTGATAGAAAGCTATCCAGAGAGTGCGACATGGGGTTGCTGAAGATAGCAGGTAAGATTAATATCTGGCTTGTGAGTTGATTTCATTTTATCCAAATTCTGTTCTTGATTGTCCTGTTTTTGACATGTGCAAGTTGCTGTATGTTTAAGGCTACAGTATATTTGTGTTTTGCTCTGCTGTTCTTGAGTATATTTGCAAGCTGAAAGCTGTTCTGTTTCACAAGTGCATGTAGATCTATTAGCAAAACTCTGCTTTTTGAGCAGATTTTAGTCTGAAGTGTGAAAAATAGTTCCTTGCCTCTTCCTTGTATTTTTTCCTGCAAGTTGGAACAATTGTTCTTCGTCCTTCAGTGCTTTACTTGCAGAGCAGCTGCTCTGTGTATCTTCTGTCACATTTAGTCATTTGGGTGTTCTGTATAATAAGGACCTTATTAGTACAAAAAGAAAAGTGACCCCAGGACTTTGATGTTAAAGTGAACCTTTAAACAGCAGGTATACTGAAAGGAATACAATGCATAGGAGCAAATGAAAATTTATTAATTTGGGAATGTGGGAAAATGACAGGAAACATCTTCTTTTTATGTTTCTTGTATTTGTCTCAGGTATGTCAAAATGAAGAGAACCACCATTCCATAGAAGAACTTAGCAAGTCAGAAATCCAGGAGGAACTGAAAAAGGCTAATAGCCTCCCTAGTTTGACTCCTGGAATCAAAACAGCAGATAAAGACAAGCAACCCCGAGAAGGTTTTTTTCATTTTCTTGGAAGCTTATTTAATATTGCAACAAAATCTTCTTTGGTAGAATCTAAACCCTCCACGTTCCAAGATGAACCCAACAGATGTGAAAAGGATTTACAGAACACAAATACCCTTCCAGAGGACATGCAGCCAAAGCGTCCAAGAATGGAAGAGCCTATCTGTTCTACAACTGGAATAAAAAAGGATTCTGTAAATAAAGATGATGCTGCCTTAAACGACACTGGGAATAATATCTCACAGGATCTACAAGGAGGCTGCAAGAAATCCAAAGATGTACAAAAGTAAGCCTTGTAATTTAGTCTTAAATGCTTTCATGTTTTTGCATGTGCACCGAGCTACTTTAAATTCTGGTGACTGACAAATGACTCATTTCTAAGGGTGGTTGTTGTTTCACATCCATGCAGGAGGTCAGAGATTCCCAAAGTAGCCACTTAATTTCATTTCCACACTGAAACAGTCTCCAACACTCTGTCCTTATTTATTGTTCAATAGACTAATGACTTGAGGTGTCTGTCATCCACCTTTATATTATAAATGTGATCGCTGATCAGGAGATGAATAGTTGATAGGATACCTATTCATAATATCTTATTATAAGATACTAGGACTTAAGCCTGTATTTCAACCACCAAAATTAATAATAGTAATTACTATGTTCTTTTGAGTACTCTGGTTTGGTGTGTGATGTGGCCACTTGGTTTCTCTAGCAGATTCTTATCATAGTTGCACACATCTGACTTTTTTTTACAAGCTGCATGTTGCAGCTCAGCACCACCACTTCATTCACCATGATATAAATGAAAACTTCTCCTCTTGGTAACTGGTATCTAGAGTGGCTTGGGAGCATTATGTTGCTCACACTAGTTCCTGAACTGTATTAAAACCTGTTGGACAAGGTGGCTTGCTGTATCGGTCTCTTGCTATGATGTGCAGTTTCTGTAGTGTACTCTGCAAACTGATAGCTAAGTCCCATGGCACTTTGCTAGAGGCTATGCAGAGATATAAAGAAGTCACGTCTTGCTTTAAAGAGAACCTAGTAAAAAAAGATAGAAAACATTAATTAGTCTTTTTCATTTTTCACTTCATTCTGTGTAGTTCCTGCCTTAGTGTTTCACAGAAAATGTTCTGCTGTACTTCCTTCAATTTTTGCTCTAAACTGAACATGGCAATCAGAGCCTGGAGTAATTGGATGAGAATCAGCCATCATCAGCCCTTACTAATGATAAGACAGTATCTTTTTTTTGTTCCGTTTTCCTGGCTTCAGCAGAAGGAGCCAGTGTGAATCTTTCCTTCCAATTAGAAACTTCTGACTGCTGCTGGCTTTGTGTAGAGTACACATGAGCTTTGTTTGACTTCATCATTTTATTCATGCCTACAGGCCTGTAAGTGGGAGCAGTGGAAGTGACAGAATATCTTGGCATATTTTAATTGCTGCTCTGCTCATTTTATACTGCCACAGTTGAGTAGTTCTTGAACTGCGTGCTGATAAGATCCTGGGCAGCCTCTATGTGCAGTTTAGAGTGTCACTCTCAGTCTTCATTTGCTTCTTGCACTGACTTTTAAGATATTAATAAAAAGGTTTGGAAGGTGTAGGTATTAACTCACTGAAGCAGGCTCCGTACTTGGTGCAGATATATTTAGATTATTTTGGTTTTCTTGAAAGTGAAGTTGCAGTTGTCATTTTCAGTCAGCGGCATTGCCTGTAGTGTTAGACAATTTATGCAAATTGGTGTAGGTACTTCCTATGGTCAGGCAAGCATATAAAAATATGTATTGCTAGTCTGGAGATAGTAATAGGTTGATCTGTGTACAGAATGAAGTTTTTCCATGGGAAGTGACTTTTTGTTGGGGAAGAAAATTTGTGGGGGTTTTGTTGTAGCTGCTATAGACAAAATTAGACAAAAGTTAAACCAGTCATTCTCATGTTCAAAAGTACAGTGTACATTCTGCCCTTTTTGGCTCAGGATACAAACAAGTTAGTCTCTGTAACTCCTGTGTATATATTTCTGTGCCTGACTACCCAATGTGAACTGTAATTCTGAAGCAATTAGTAAAGAGAAATTGAAATGACAGTGTGGAAGCAGAGGTTCACACTGTTTGGCTTTATAAAAATTTGAATCAAGGATACTTTTCTTTTACAAAAGTGGTTGTCAGGTTTATTCTCTTTTAGTTTAAAAGAGTTTGAAATATATTGAGCATGGGTTTTTTTCTCTTCAGTACCAGCTAGCTTCTTTACTAATCAAGCTAACTGGTATTCATTTAGTGTAATTAAACTGTAAAAGTGCTTGCTGAGGATTGGCTAGATAGTTTTGTAGGAAGTCCGAAGATGTAGTTACAAGTGGGTGGTGAAACCATGCAAATAATGATAGAGGGGGATGATGTAGCACAAAGAAACAGGAAGGTCCATGGATACCTTAAAGAGAAGGAACGGTGAGAATGTGGTCTTTTGCTATTCTCTTGAAGACTAGGTCCCGAAAGACAGATGAGACATGACCATCCATATAAATTCGAAGTTCCTATCAATTGCATTGACTATTATATTAAAGTGCAATTTTAGGATTTAATATACAGACAAATTGAAGCAGCGGATTTTACAAAGCCTTAAGACCACACTGTTCCTTCAGTCATAAGGAACAGTTTAATGAATTTGTTAATTCTAAACTACTGTTAAATATTAAATTAGACTTTATCTGTGGTCAGGGAGGAGGTTGCAATAAGGAAAAGAGGGACTGTTGTTAGATTGCATAATGCTCATTAGACTTGTTTAAAAACAAAAAACAAAAACAAACCAACTTTTCCAGTGGAACTGAAATACCTACCAGATGGATTCAGGTGCCTCTACTCAGAAAGCTTCCTCAACCTCATATCCTTAAGCATTATTTTGCAAAATCCAAGAAATCAGACTGCTCTGACCTGTAGACTGAGGTTAATTAATTTTACCCTCAGTGGGAGGCCTGGCACTTGGAAAAGACTCAAGTTTCCAGGCCTTGAGCCAAGGAAAGTGGAATTCATGAGCTTGGTCTGTGGAGTATGTGTTTGTGAGGGACAAAACGTGTTGGTCATGTTATTCCTCCTCATGCTCAGAGGCAATTGTATCGTAAGAACTTCTATTCCTTTAATCCAGACACTGCTAAGTGGTTAAGGAGGAAAACAGAGGACAAACCCATGATATATTTGGCAATGTCTCTAGGCAACAATTACTGTGGACAGTGACATAATAATTGCAGCAGTGAGGATGGGTGAGAACAGTTGGATTGGCTAAGTCTCTAGTTACTGCATCCCTTATCTTCTGTTTGTCTCTGGGATGGATGAAGATTTCCTTGCTGTTGAGAAGTGAAGCAAGCAGTTTGGCTTACAGTGTTCTCTAAAAGTTTAATGATAGAGTGAGCTTTGTGAAATACAAAATACATTTTTCAAATAACACTCATCCATAAGTGGAGAAGAGGAATTTGGGGTATTTGCTACTAAGCATAGAAAAAGTAAGATGTCAGATTTTGTGTTGAATAATTCCCACAGGCAGAATGGTAATTATAAAAGTAGAAAGTTCATGTTTAGTTTTGGCCCTCTTAATGATATCAAAAGCCAACCTTTAACTGATGAAATGAGAAACTAGAAATAAAACTGTGGAACTGTTGAACTGTGTTCAAAATCTACTTGAGATTTTTTTTTTTAAGATTTTATAAAGTGACAAATGTAAGAAATTGAGTTTCACCTGGTATGTATCTTTACTAAAATGTAAAATTCTTCCACTTACACTTTCATTAACAAGCAACAATTTAGCTTCAAAATTCAGGCTCTTTCTGTAAGACTCCTGAGAATGGAATTTCTGCCATCTTCTCAAGAATATCAGTCTCTCTCCATGTAAATAAAAACACAACCCTAACAATTTATTTTCCTTTTTCTTTTTACCTCCATGAAAAAAAATAGTGACTCTGTTTTGTTGACTGCTTGACATTGCCTGTCTTCTATTGGGTTTTTGTAGTTTATACAAAATGTCAGGGATTGGAAGGGACCTCAAGAAATCATCTAGTCCAATCTCCCTGCTGGAGCAGTAACACTGTTTTGAAACATCCAGTAACACAAAGTGGATGCTGGTTATAACGATGTGCAAAATACTTATGACACAGCTTCTGGAGATCAGCAAGATGCCTTATTGCATTGCTGAACGTGGTTGGTGAGATGAAAATCTAAGTTCTACCCACTCTGTGTTTTGATTTTAAAATCCTGACCACTGGTTAAGATTGTAGTACTCCAGTTCCACAAAATATTTAAGATCCTGACTTGTCCCTACTGTTATAAACCTTGTGGAGTTGGAAGTGAGAAAGTGCTCCTAACCCCACAACTGCAGGGATTTTCTAACCGTGGGTAGAAGAGAGGAGGGGATGATTTCAAAAGCAAATGCAAATGTATTTTGTTTTGAATTCTAGTGCAAACATTGCATGGTGTTGTCCATCAAGCTTTGAAAGCATCTGTTAGGTGATGACGGTAATATGAGAACAAGAGCATTGCGTTGATTATTATAATAATACCTGCACAAAGATTCCAACTGTACAGATAAATATGTGTAAGTAAATAGTAATATACAGCCTGTCAGTGACAGAAGACACAGATGTTTCCTTTTGTAGTAAGAGATTACCTTGGTGGTGGCTTGGGGAATACCAGGACAGCTGTGGACCGTGGGTGGTCCTGTCAGTATGTGCCCCGCCTGCCTGCAAGCACTAGTATTTGGACATAGATTGCCTACTTTTTAGTTTTAATTCCCTGAAGCGTTTTGCTACACAAACTCTTGAAGCAGCACAAAGAGTGAAGGGCCAAAGGTATTCATCTTGATGTGGGGAAATGAGAATGGAGCAGAGAGACATAGTCATGTGTCTTCTGATGGCTTTCTGGCTTCTGACTCCTGAAACCAACCATGGAAGGACGGTGTTGTTCAGTTGCAGATGGTCAGATGGACAGAGAGTGACCTGCTACTACTTGAGGGAGGAGTATAAATTATTTAGGTAGCTCCACCCTTCTAGGATAGCCATATATGTACCAAAATTGATTTGAGAGACTGTCCTGGGGAAGGATTCGCACCAGCCTGCCTCTGATTTGCTTGGTGAACTCTGAACTGAAGTCTCCAGCCATGATTGCAGGGGTGTATCTCCCATCAGTGTTAGGTCGATTAAGAAAAGGGGTTCATTATTCTGAAACCTTTTCTTCAAGACACATGTCCTTGTGTACCTTAATTTGAACAAACTGCTCTTTAACAGTTCTCTCAGGCTTTCAAATTCTGATGAGTGCCCACGCCTACGTAGCTTGCATGAGACTTGGCAAGATAGGTGCTGTGATGCGATCAAGCCAAAGTGGGGTGGGTAGATTTCAGGGCAGTACTGTAGGAGAAATTCAGGCCCAGACCTGCCTGCCAGAGTAGGGTACCTGCCCAGGGCTGGGATGTGAGCCAAGGGAAGGGATCTTGTTGGCACCCAAGCAAAGGATTCTTTCTGTGTTCCTGAAGGATGAAAGCTTCATAGTTTGAAAGCAATTCGTAACACATGCATGATGTACAATTGAGCTAAGTTAATTCAGCTGAAAAATAATTACCCAGGTTGGTTTTTTCCACTGAATTTTTAAATAAATTCTTTCAGCTGTTTTATTAGAAACAGCATTTTACAGTGTGATTTTTGAAATTAAGGAGCTACCTGTGATGTAATTGTTCAGACCTCATAGGCCTTTTCTTATCAGTAAGAACTTAGTCCTCACACCTACACACATCTTTGCTGTTGTTGGAGTAGCAAGTGGCATCAGAGAGAGGGCATCACTGGATTCCTGCTTTAAGTAGGCAGGTAGACTGTTAGAACATCTCATAGACACCTTTAGCTGGTTCTTCAGAGCACATGGAACATCTGTGTAATGCTCAATCTTTATGCAGTACATCAGCTAACTTTCCCTGGCATCAGTGTATGTGAAAGAGAAGGATAATCTTGTTTCTGGCATCCTTTGGTTTCCTTCATGTATATGAACCTGTGTTCTCACTTGAGAGGAAAAGGATGTCCTGGCTTTGTTTCTTCATTATCTATATGGACAAGTCAAGAGGGGTAGCTTTCTTCAGCCTTGAGAAGAGAAACCTGAGAGAGAACTTACTGCTGCTATCAGCTCTCTCATGGAAATCTTAGAAGAGAGGTAAACAGACCCCTTGAGACACAGTGGGATCATGGCATATTGGAACATGTGTTTTCACCATAAGAGTGGTCAAGAGCTTCCTGTCCTGAAGGCCTTCTCCTCAGAGTTGCTGAGAAATGGTAGGATGAGACCTCAAGCAGTCTGATCTAGTTGGACCACCTTGTAGCATGGGGTGAACTAGTGGATGATCTCCCAGAATCCATCCTGTGTATCAGCTTTCTGACCAATGCCAAGGTCATCTCTCTCAAGGTAACTTTGTGCTGTCCATTTTCTTAATGCCTCTTTGTTGGGGTTTGCAGCATGTTGTAACTCCTCCTTTCATGTCAGTGTGAGATAGCACATGGGAAACTGCTGCTGAGGCTGCACAGGTCATGTTTGTCTGGGCTTTCTGGAAGAGGCAAGTCAAAGGTGTTTAAGCACTTGAATATCTGAGTGTGATACAGGAGGGGAGGTGAAACAGGCTGAACTATGTGGGGTACAGTGGGCAAAGGTGGCAGGTTAGATGTCTCTGGTTTCTTCCCATAAGTATGAGGTGGAGAAATCAGCTGCTGCTGCTGGATACTGGGAAAAGATGGTAGTGAAGAGCTGAGAGTGATTCCAGGCCCTTCATGCTGGTCTCGGACTTAAAGTTGATGATGTCTTAAGTCAGCCTCTGTCTATGTTTTCTTCCTTCTGACTCGGAGATTAGAATTGCTTTCCCAGATGTGTAAGATGATGTGGTGGTGCCATGAAAGGCAAAGTGAAGGGAAAGTGTTCCTTTTGTGGACACAGAAACTATACATTCAAATTTGTTATGATTTTTGTTGATTCTTAATTGTCCTCATGGAACATCAGCTTTTAAATTTCCTGCAGAATCGACTATGTGCAAATCTCTTATTCAGCCAAACTTTTGACCTTTTGAAATACTCATTGTTAACTTCCAGTGCACTCAGTATTTCAAATTTGAGATTTAAATCATGATGTTATCCCCGCTGGCTAAAAATTAATTTTCTTTCATTTAAGTTGCATGTGGCAAGTTTTCAGTTAACCCACAGTGTGGTATTTTAAGAAAGTCTTTTGTTTTCTCTGTTTATGAAGATCTGACATGAGTGTATAAATCAGCCGGCTCTCTGGGTTGGATTCCACTAGAAAGTTCTTCAAAGTCACTTTAGGACAGGTGCTTCCAGAAAGAAGATTTTAATGTAATTAAAAAAAGATTGCCAGTTAAGTATGTGGTAGGAAAAAAGCTAAGTGAAAAAAATTAAAACGAGCAAAAGCATAATTTTAAAATAGGGAGGGATAGACAAAGGAAGCATGAGAGACATACTGTTTTAGACCAGTGATTTTTCAGCTTCTAGCCTGCAGATCTCCCTGCTCTCAGAGCTGCTTATGAAAGGTCTATCGGAGGAGATTAGGGCAAACATGCACATGTAGGCATGAAAAAGCAGGCAACTGGTAGGCTGGGGAGAAAATATATGAAGAGTGAGGTATGATGAAGAAAATAATTACTGAATGTCTGGAGAGAGCTGGGTATTTCTTGTTGAAGGGACAAGACAAGCTACTGAGTCTGGAGATAAGCAAGGAAGTCGATTGTAATGGCTTTCCAGCATGAATGCTATGCTGTACAAATGAATCAGTGCTGCCTGGGGATGCTGTACCCATATAGTGCTATAACATATGTTTTATGATCTTCCTCCATTTTTTTCTTTTTTAAATAGTCCAGGGTTGTATGCTTTATGCAGTATTGTATGGTGCAAATACAAAGATTGGAGGAGTGACCATCTTGATGCCATGCACTTAAAAAAATGCAAACAATATAATCTTTATGGACACACTGATAAGAGACATTAAATGTAGTAGGTTTACTCCTGCTTCAGAGCTTTAAACCCAACAAGATAGTTTTATAACTATTGCCACCTTTTGTGCAAGTTACGCAAGATGTCTGTCATACAAGATGTCAGAAGATGTTGATCTCTTCTACTTGAGTTAGCCCCCCTTGAACTTTTTATTTCTCTTTCAGAATAGAAGAAATCTCTACAAGCACCTACTTTTGACAAATTTGGCATAACTTACATTGACATCCTCTCTTGTTGCTGTCAGACTGTCATTTGTGAAACTGAATTAAGGTTTTATAGGGAATTGAATAGCTTCCTGTGAAGAGGGAAAGCAGGAATATCCCAGTATTTGAAATATATGACAGAATATGCACGGGGTTCTGTATATAATCATGCTTTCATGTCTATCCTCATATGAGTTTTTTAAAAAATTGCTGAGAGTTCTTAAGGTAAGTTCTCAACTGACTAATTTTTTTGTGATCAGAAATGAATTGTTACTTTAAATGTCTATGAAACAAGTCTCTAGTGACACTTTCAAAAGATTTTCTGTGACATGGCCTGCTTCTAAGTGTGTTTCGTAAGTCTTACAGCTGAATTGCTGCCAATGCATAGTAACAGGGGTTTTCATTTTTTAAAAGTCTTGCTGTTGCGTATGAGTTGTCAGATACAACACAATTCTGAGTGCTCTAAAAGTGAATGTATTAGGACTAAAATGTCTCTTGGCAATTTTTTAATAAGATGCTAAACAGCAAATTCTTTATCAAAGATCAGAGATCCTTCTAATGTGACATAGTATAAAATAATACTATTTTTAAGAAAAAGACTTTTTTTCTCCAGCTGTGTTTTGTGTTCTGTTACTTGGAAATGTGTACATTTCAATGAAGAATGTGAATGCTGAAGACACAAGAAGTGCGATGTGTCTGTTTTTAGGAACTACCACAATTGATGTAACTGTAAAACAAAATAATGTTATAGAAGATTGAATGTAGGGGCATCTAGCATTGCAAATGCTTGGGAGACACGATGGGGTTTTATTGTAATTGAATTTATGGTTTTCTCTATGACCTGGCTAATACTGAGACTCTGCTGTAGCTTTTAATGGGTAGTACAATTTTAATTCAATCCCAGTGCAAGCCTGATTCTCAGGTTCTGATAATTTCTAAGTTCCTATATTCAGATATTTTAGCACTAGTTTAAATATACATGTCCAAATACTGAAGAAGAAAAAGGGAGTTTACTAGTGATTTAAAATAGTATTAAGTTCCCTCTTGAAAATAAAATTATTATTCAAGTAAGAATCTGGGCCTCTAAAAATGACAGAAAATAGCTTGTGCTTTATATTGGTAAATCTACTCCATTTATATATTTTTATGTATCTATTGAGAGAATACATTCTAAAAATCTATACAGACAGTAGCTTTTTTACTTTTCCTTTTTTTCAAGGGACTCTTCTGAAGTGAGTATAACAATTTCCCAGACAGGTGGATGGCCAATTCCAGACACTACGTTAGCAGACATAAGAGTCAGCCTGGATAAGAATTTGAAAGAGTTTATTCTTAGTTTGTGTGCAAGCTGTGACAGAATGGAGTTAACACACAGTCTGACCATGCTTTGTCCTAAGGTGAAAGATGGAAAAGCTGATGATTACATTTATATTGTCACTGCTCTGTTTTTTGTTGGTTAAAAAATTCTCACAAAAAAGTAGTGAGAAAGAAGTATTAAAGAGGAAGGTGAGTATATGTGATGCAGGTTTTAAGAAAGAAGAGGCCCTGCCTTTTCAGAAAATTGAGACAGGCTCTAAATTTATCCTTAGTATATCAGAAAGAGCAGTGAAAGATGAGTATCACAGTTTTTCCTTGGTGATACTTTTATTTCTTAGTTTTTGTATTTGCTTTTTCTGCTGTTAAAACTGTTGGACACGTAGGTCTGCTAAGTCCTTGGCACACTTCTAGGCTTCTCATTAAGTGATTTCTTCCAAAATTCAATCAGTCTTTATTCTTTCTTTATCTCCCTCTTTTTCTTTATTCACCCTCTTTCTTTACTCTACTCTCTGGTTCAGAAAACATTTCTGTTGCATACTTTCTGTTCCCTACATGGTGTGCTTGTCCTGGTCCTATTCTTTAAGAGCTTGGGTAAAAAAAAAAATCTATATTTTAGTGAACAGTAATACATTATTTGTTTTTTTGCTTTCAAAGTATGGACCTGTTTTAGTAGGGTTTAACATCTAAACAAAAGCATGCTTATTATTTCTGTCACTGCAAGTGTTGATTGCAGTGGCATTTGTAAATAGTTATTCCTATCTCTAACAGGAAACAAGTAATGGAAGTCATTTATAGAAATATCTACTTTTTTCTTATATTTTAAGTTGATATTTTTAGTAAAAGGTGTAGTGTATGTATTATTTGTCACACAAACTCATCAAAGAAGAGCAGAAAAAGGAGAAAACATGGTGTGCAATCTACAGTTTCTGCTAACCTGGATATCAGTGTTGTACATAATCTACAGTTTAAATCTTTATGATCACACTAGCTATTTGAATTGTCTTTATTGTGCTGATAATGATGATCCTTGTTACAGGCAAACAGTGCGGAAGCCTGCAGTCACCTATGCAACATACCGAGGTTCTGCAAGGATTAGGCAGCTCCTGAAGAATCAATTGGAAATGTCTGAAAAAGGAGGAGAAAATACTGAAAACAGAAATGGTTCAGCAGTCAAAGAAAATGGACAGATCCAAACAGCTGTCTCTCCAAAATCAGCACACTTAAAAGAAAATGGAGAAGATGCGGGTAAAGATGAGGACGATGATGTCACAGTAAATTCTTCAGCAGTTAAAATGGGAACAGGAAAGTCTGATAAATCTCAACATTGCTTGAGTAGCAGTAAACATGAAATAATGGCAAAGACTACAACTTCTTGTATTAAATCATGCCATGAGATTGACTCAAAACATACACCTGCATTAGCTGCAACAAAAGTTAAAAGGACGTGTTCACTAGATTCACTGTTGTCATCTAGTAATAGAAACCATGAGGCTCTAGCCCAGATTAGCAGTTCCCTTATGAGTTCTGAAAATAATTTGGTTGGAAGAGAAATGGAACTGCTGGGAGAAGCAGAAGGTCAGTTTCAGGCAGACAAAAATGGTAGTCCTAACGTTGATAAAGAAAATTATTGTTGTACAGCAGCTAATAATGAGTCCACAAAAGAAGTGCAGAATGATTGTTCATGTTCGCCCAAGTTAAATGAGAGAGTTACTGTAGAACTGCAGATGGGTAAGGAAGAACATTCCTCTAATCATCAAATGGATAGTTCCTCAAAGCTAGCATCAGGTGTCCCAATGCTTCATTCCAGTACCACTACATTTCAGCAGCAAGCAGATCAGCACACAGGTAGTACAAATAAAAGCAGTGATCCAAGAAAAAACAATACAGAGATATTTGTGGCAGATGTAGAAAGAGAGCAAAATGCACAGAGCTTTCTTGATACTGCTCTTTTGCCTCTTGATGAACCCACTTCCTGTAGTGTAGAGTCCAGAGGAGAAAAATGCATAGCTGGAGGTGACATAACTGCTTCAGTGCCATCTATTAACAATTATGAAGATACAGTCACAGGCAATGAGACTTCCCATGAAGAATTGAATAAGTTAAGAAAACCAGTACACATGCAAAGTGATCACCCATTAATCGTTGTGGGGAATTCTAAGGATACTGCCTCACCACAGACTGTTTTACCTTGTCTAGAAACTGAGGGTGTAAAAACAATGCAGATTATATCTGATGTTCCAGTGGAAAACTTTGTATCATCATGCATACATATAGGTGAGAGTATAGCTTCTAACTTTGATGACCTGATAACACCTCTCTCTCTTAATGACGAGTCTTCTGTTGAAACTGCAGGTTGTTGCTCTGCTTCTCTTCATCCTAGTGGCAAGACTGAAAATATAGGGAAAGCAGAAATCAGTTTAAAAGATGAGAGAGGGACTGTTTTGGATCTTGATCTTAAAGGTCAGAAGAGCAAATCCTTTGGTCCTGTAGAAATAAGTCTTTCGGAAAGCTCAGTTCTTGTCCACAGCTGTGCTCCTGGGTCCCTTGAAACTATTCAAGACAGCCCTGCCAAAGCATTAGGTGTACTCACAGAAGAAAATACAGCAAAGCCTGCACCTTGCCCTTTTATAGGCATTGACAGGACAGAGAATCTTACTCCTACTGCGTCTGAAATCGACAAGAGTAGTACGACTGAAGTTGCCCTAGTTCCCTCTGAGTGCAAGAATTGCGACTCTGACCTTCCCTCTTGTAGGTTCAAGTCACAAGGAAACACAGAGGTTTCTTACTCTGCCTTGAGATATGGAGAAGGACCTTTTGCCAGCCATTCTGATGATGTTGATACCTTTTCTGAATCTCTGCCAGTTTCTGAAGATAGGCATATAAGTTTTTCTTCCAAGAAGGAAACTAGTAATAAGCCTAAGATATCACCCACAGCACTTGATTCTTCATCTGACAACCAAGGAAAACTGCCTTATCCTGGCACTAGTTCTGAAAATGGACAAATTGATAGATGTTCTGCCAGTTCTGAACAGGACAGCTTTATTTTTCCAGCTGCTGAGTTTAAGAGAATGATCCCTGAAGACCAAATGAACAAGGCACAACTTTGCTCAGAAGATCTCAAAGCTTCATGCCTGGCTGGTCCTCTGGAGCCTGAGCTTACTCCAGCTGTACTTGATCATTCTGCTGCTGAAGTAGGTGGTGGGAGTGTTTGCACCCCCAGGTCCTCTTCACCTACTCTGGGATCCAGAGGAACCTCCAACCTTCCCATTTCTGCCTTGGAAACATTGGGCATTGCTCAGGGGAACAGTTCTTCCTTCTGTCACAGAGCTGATGAAGGGGCAGAGGAAGCTTCTTCCACCCAACAAGCTGATGGCAGTGTCTTGGCAGAGGCAATGCCAGTGGCAGCTGAATTAGTCTGTAGTGAGACCATGTGTAGAAATATTGTGGGACAGGTGAATCTTAGTAACCATGCTTCTGCTTTGTCAGAAGCCGCTTTTCTTATGGATGATCAAACAGCTGCTGCACCTGCAGAGCCAAATGAGCTCTGTTCTGAGGAATTACAGGAGGATACCAGTGCAAAGGGACTAGATTGTGCAGAATTCCAAGATGATGCTGTTTTGTTTAAAAAAGCTGAGGAAATAGTGAACTCAGTTATACACTTGGCTATAGAAGAAATAATAACAAAACAAGCCATTGGTATCTGCCAGCTTTGTGGAGGCAAAGATGGATTAATAAGAAGGAATATTTTAAAGGATCAGAAAGCTGGTGGTGTGCAGATGAAAGCAGGAGAAATCCAGTCAGCTGTGCAGTCACTTAAGCATTTTAATGAGAGCAGAAGAAGAAGCTCATCTTCATTTACAGGAAATGAAAAAGTGGATACAAATAATCAAGATGAAAAGATACTATCTTACATGCCTGATAAAATTGACCTACATAGTGCACTAGCACTAAAAGCGAAAGAAATAATTGATGAAGTCATTAAATCAGCCAAACAAAAACTGGTATCTAATCAGTGGCAAGACAGTGAGAATAAAAGGCTTTCTGAAAATGTTGAGCCTGAACCTAAGGCTGAAACCCCAAACTATTTAAACCTTGATATGAAGTTACCTGCCAAAACACTGAAAAAAACAGAAAAAGCAGAAACTCAGAGTGTAGGTGAAAATGCGGATTGCTCAGGTCTTCCTTTACTTCCAAATAGTATGGAAGGTGGCATAGATTGGCCCCAAAGAGGTGAAAAGACATCAAGTAATGCATGTATGTGTCAAACAAATGGGTTTCTACCCACTGATGTTTCAGCAAAGCCAGAATTGTATCTGATGACAGCAGCCAAAGACAGACACAATAGAAAGGTGTGTGAACATCTGACTGGAACAGAGTTGTGTGGCAAAACTGGAGTATCAGCAACTAGTAGAAGATCTGATGCACCTTTACATGTAGTAAATAGAGCTGCATCTCTGACTGAAGAGATACCTCTGCAGTTAAAAGATTCATGCAATAATACTGATATGTCGGAGTACACATTGCTGCCAGCTGTAAATGTTAATTTGTCCTCTTTTATGCCTAATGAAGAATGTATCAGCATGCATAGTGAGTCCAAAGATAAAAGCATTCCTTGGATTTCTCTGGAAAGCGGAGCAGAGAATGCTGTGTATGAACACTGCAGAAGAGAGGCTACACAAGTAAAAGCAGCCTTAGAAGATCCTGAGGCTGTGCAGAGTGAAAAGGAACTAGCCAAAAGGGCAGGTGAACTAGCAGTGGTTAATACTGGATTAAATATACAGTACACTGTACTGGAAACAGCTGTTACTAGAGAGGGCACTGAAGGGAAGAATGGCTTGAATGCTGTTTTTTCCCAAAATAATGGGAATCTGAAGCAGGCACAAATGAAACATCATGACACAAAGAGAAATAATCATCTTGAAGAAAATTATTTGGACTGTAGCAATGACATGAAGGAGCCAATGGATCATTCAGCCATTTCTCCACTAATTGAACAGTGGGAGAACAGTTCTTTCACTATCATTTATGAAGGTGCCCTTCAAACTGAGAACAAAGCTGTATCAACTGATGAAATACAAACTGATTTGCTTTCTTCTGCTCAGCCTTTGGATAATATGGATCATGTAATGTATGAAAGCACAAAGAGTAAACATGAGCCATCCTATCTCAATGGGAAGGGTAAGAAACTGAATGATGCAGCAGACAGCCGTAGCTCAGAGTCATTTCTGAGCGTGGAGGCCAAGCGCTGTAGAATGTATCCTTTCTCTTTGTCTCCTATATATGAAGATGACAGCTCCCAAGAAGACTTACTTTCTACAGATGTGTCACCTAGTGGCCGTCCTAGTGGAAAGTCTAAAGAGAATTCTGATGATAGTTCTGTACTGTCCCTTCTCCAGTCAGTTTCTGAGCGCTTACAGTTTACTGCTCATTTCAGTGAAGATGAGGAGGAAGAGGGAATGGAGGAAGAGGAGAGGGAAGAATCATCATGTGAAGAAAACATGCTTGATGTTGACAGAGAAGAGTGTCTTTCCAGTCAGTGGAGAGGGAATTCTGAAACAACCCTTCAGTCAAATGACCAAACTAAATCTGTGTTTCTTGAACAATTGCTACTTCTTTCAAATGAACAATTTGACTCTAAAGAGCGACCAGAACCATTTCCAGATACGACTCCTCCCAGTGAAATACCTTGTAAGTCCATTTCACAGAAACCTGATGACATTGTCAGGCATCCTCCTACAAGTGCGTATTACCAGTATTTGAAATCTGCCAGCAATTGTTCCTCTAAGAAGGGGGCCAGGTTTGGAAGTATTCTCCAGGATATGCTGCAGCCTAAGATTCACTGGTCTCAAGACAGCACTATGCCAAAACTGGAAGAACTGTCAGCGGTAAGATGTTGTGTCATATCATATTAGTAATCAAATTCATTACCCCTAATTCAGAATTGTTGTCTTCTTGTTCTTCTTGCTCCCTTTTCACTGTTGATACTCTGACCTTAACACACCCTAATTGCTCTAGTTTATGGTAATAAAGTCTTCTGACAATATAACTTTAAAACATAATACTCTTGATTCAGCATACAGATGAAAGTGAGTTAATTGTAAAACAGAATATATGAACAGAAAATGTAGTAGAAAAATACCATAATAGCAAGTCTGTATAGCAGTGAAACACAGACTTGTCCATGTTAATGACATTTCAACCTTAACCTGGTGTGAAAATTGTTCTTTCATACCTTCTGCTTCTGGGATCAGTAGAGTTAGTACCTGCTAACTGGTCTACTGGTCTTCTGTTTCATCACAGTCTTTTACAAATTGTAGCCCAGTTAGCAACTAAGTGATACAGCTGTTTCCACAGATAAGCATTTCTTTTTAAATTTATTTAATGCAGTGCCAGCTCAGCGTATGGAAACGGTTCTTCCAATATTTAGTAGCTGAAATGGCCACATAAACTAAATACATAACTGAAGAAAAAAGTCTTTCCAAGATGTTTGGAATGTTTCAGTCTCTGGTAGAGGCCTGTTAACAGTTTTGCCACTGTTAAAACATGGAGTTTGTTGTAACTTTCATGATAGTTCTTCCTTTTTAGCACCTCCTGCTTTCTGCTAATTGATTGATTCTGTTCAACCATTTACACCAGCACTGAATTACAGTGAAACAAATCTTGGTTTTTTTCTGCTAGTGACAGTTTCATGCATACAGGAATAGCAGACCCAGAATAATCTATGCTTTATGCTCCTGTTGTATATATTAATAGCTGTTTTCCATGTCCTTTTAATTTCAGAAGCTCGTTGACAGGGCAAGTCTAAAATACAATCCAAGACCAGGAAAGGTAAGCAGAATTTGTGTCACACAGATCAGTATGATGTATGGAATGATGTGTTATACCAAAAATTTTGTAATGAAAGCACCTGAAATTATTAGTCTAGTTTTCTTTATTTTAATGGTGTATATACTTCCACATGCTAGAAATGAGATTATATTATTAAAAATCCTGCCACTGGTACCTTTTGTATTTCTGACAGCAGCTGCTGGTTTTGTTCAGTGAAGTGTTACATAAAAGAAGAGAATGCATAGTATTTCTGTCTAGTGGGCACAAAGTGAAAAAGGTTTTATTGCAAGCACAAAATAACTGTCTGCACCATGTGTTGAAATGGGCTCTCATTCATCTACATTGTATGTATGTTGTTTCAGATTGTTATTTATGATACTTATGGCAGCAAAAATAAACAAGAAGTTCATTCTGATGTGCTAGATACCACATCCTGGATCTTTCCCATTGGAGCATTACTTAGGATAATTAGAGGATGGTAAGAAATCCAGGTCATATTTAAATCAAGTCTTTCCAAAAGACTGTATATATTTTCCTTGTGTATTTTAATTTCTTTTATTTATGACACATGTCTGATCTGAGAGAGTGTCTTTTTCTTTCTTCATAATTAGACTGATACCAATGAAAAAAAGCTTGAAACAAGGCTTCAAATCTGCAGTACAAAATAAATATGTTGTTTCTCCTGGGAGCTAGCTTCAAACAGAAAGTTTCTAATAGTGCCACAAGTAAGTTTAGACTTCCTGCCTGAGGTGCTGTGGCGTAATCATTGCTAGAAGCATGTGGGATTTTCTACAGTTCAGTTTCATTATACAGTAGCTGTTGCAAAAGGACTATAAATGAACAATCTCAGCTGCTGTTTGTAATGTAGTCTTTAGAGGAATGTGGATGCAGAAGCATATATAAGTGCCTTTAAAGTAGGTTTTGCAAGTGTTTCTTGGTTTGCTTTGGGATACTGGGGCTGGAACCATGTCAGCTGTTGCATTGGAATTTAGTTGATGGTGCTTACAGTGAATGTTTCTGACTGTCATCCATAGTGACAATGCATGTGACGTTTATGCAGTTTCAAGGCAGCCTTGTTTCGTTTTGCATACATTTCTTTTATGTCCTAAGAAATACTGAATGCTAGTATGTATATGTTTTATACCTTGCATAGTATCTGCCTGAACAGGACATGTTCTGATGTGTCAATTAATATATTTATTCTGGTAAGGCTTTTTACTTAAATTGTGCTTTAGCTGTAATTTTATACAATTAATACCTGAAATTATATTAGTCTATGTCCTGGAAGAGCATCATGTATTTTACTTTTAAAGCACTGAAGTACAAGCCCTTTATTTATCTAACGTGAATGTGACTACTGCAAGATGGCATGAGAAAGGTCTGATAGTTGGCTTGAGAAACTGAGCTCATTACTGAGCTTTCCAGCAAATGTACTGTATAAGGAAAGTCTTACTTAACAGCAGCAACTGAGTTCATGTCATTATTTCAGTTGGATTTTTTATGAGAAGCCAAAGTTCCAGGGCCGGAAATATGTACTAGAAGAAGGAGAGACTGTGCTGGATCACCTTTGGGATCTCCCGGGAATGAAACAACATCAAAGAAACATCACAGTTGGTTCAATCAAACATGTAACAAAGGTATAGATTTATTCATAATATACTCTCATACATGTTTAATTTCTGTTTGCAGTAGTGCTGTATTACTATAGGGGGAACACAGTATGATTCTGTGTTTCAAGTTTGCTACAAATCACATTTTTTCACCATCAAGATAAATTACAGGGCTTTTCCTGCACTAAATTTCTCTGCCTTCCTGAAAGTAATGAGCAGATTGATTATCTTTCTTTGCCACTGCCTTTGCCTGACACAGATGTTTATTTGACCAGTTAACTAAAATTAAATGGAGTAAATTTGTATTTTCCAAATAAGTGTTTATCTTAAGCTTAAACTGTTTACTGGGTCGGTGTGGATTCTGTTTCAGAAGTTAGTAGGTGGGCTTCAAATCCTATTTGTGCAGTGTAGCCTCCAAAAGTTGCAGTTGCTCTTCAGCTTTGTGCTATCTTTCGAGGTTCCTTGTGAACAAGTATTACACCTCAGTATCTGTCTCCATGTACAGCAAGGAATTTAAAAGGCGTTTTGTTGGAAAGATGGGGATCAAATGCCTACACATATAATGCATCCATTGTCATGCAATGAATGAGGAATAATTTACCAGATCATGTGATTTAAGAAGACTTAGTGCTCTTGTTGTTTAGCATAACATTTCAGATATTCACTGACCACTGCCAGAGAATTATCACTTGTATCACAATGTGAAAGTTTTTCAGAAATAGTGATGTTTCTTTGTTCTCTTCTGGTATAGAGGTCATTTTAAAACTGATAACCTTTTTGTCATAAGTATGGGGCCATAATGTCATAATAAAAGTACTTTTTCATTCTCTTGTTAGGACTTAAATTCTGAAGAGGCTGGTTGAGGGTGTAAATAAGGAGATTAGCATTTATTTGAGCTAAAACAATTAAAAGCATTTGACCAATATAAAATACAAATACAGATCAACAATGTGGAAGGTAGCTAAAGAATTAAAGAAATACACAATAATGTGGAGTTATGTTCTGAAGCTAAGAGAAGCTGGTTGTGTCTTGGGTATCAAAGAAAACCCCTAGATAGGAAAGGCAGTGTGGTTAGATTCATCATGCTCCATGAAAATCCTTGTAATATAGCTAAATAGATTTGAGTGTTGTTCTTCCAGTGATTCATTTGTATGTAACATGGATGGAAAGCTTTGATCCAGCACACTGGTTCAGTAATAGACACTGTTTCTTATGTGACTGAAAATTCTAGTGGATGTGGTTGATTCAGAGAACTTCTGCTGTTAGTCCATAAGTGCTGGTTTAAGCCAGTGTGGGTGTAGAACTCACTAGTCTGGATTTTGTCCTCTAAACCTTAGTTCACGAAAGTCTCTGTCTTTTTTATGTTGTACTTCAGCTGCTGTGGAGCTCCTTTTAGAATGGAGTTTGCAAAAGGGTTACTTTTTCCTTTTTTTTTTGTGAAAAATACAAGCATTGTTTTTAATTGACAAAAAGATGTTTCTTTTTCAGGCAGTGTGTGTGTATGTCATCTGCTGGGTCACATCTTTTATTGTCATTGTCTTTTCCATAGGCTGTATAGGTTAGTGGCTTTTCTCCTGCCTAGTTTGGTCATACTGGCTGTCTGTCTGGCTTGTTTTCTAATTCTTTATTGACTTTTTATGGTGCTGGTCTAATGAATGCTCTGATGCTTTAAGTTAGCAGATTTGAAAATTGACAGAATATTTCAGAAGAAAATTTCTTGCTGAGATGAAAATTGCTTGCCAAGAAGAAAAAGCCAGATGTTTACTAAAGGAATGATCAGAAGTTCTTTTGTTGGTTTTTTGGTTTTTTGTTTTTTTTTTATAGCAGATGTAGTTTGCTGAGAAATAGTCTGCTAGTAGCTTCATCTTCTGATCTGGCTTCAAGCCTCCAGAAAAAGCAAAGGTTCTGTTCACTTTGTGGTTAGCCTGTGGCTTGATGTGCTGTGGGATACACATTAGATGTATCCATGTGTGTTTAATTTGAAGGAAGTTAGGAGGAGGTGGATCAGACCCCAGAGGAACAGATCATGCAACTAGTAAAATGAAGACCTATTTTAAGTAATTGGGAGTCTGAATTCTGCTTTAGGCAAGTCACCATTAGCTTGAGACAGCAAAATCTGCCTGCATATGTAGGTTCAATACAGCTCCTGCAGCACAATCTGTGTAGCTGAGTCAGCTCTCTGATCTTACTGCAAAGGGATATATTAACATTACGGAATTGGAGAGCTTGTTCTGTCTTGGTCAAAAAGGTTTCTAAATGTTACTTTCCCAAAAAACAAGAGCTGAGGAGTTACTAATGTTTCCATTCTGGTGTAATGTTGTAAACTAGTATTTTGCAAGGTGATGAGCAATTTATAATCTCTGTCTGCAGGGTGGCTAGTCAGAGAATAACTAGATTCCTTGTGGACTCCCTTTAAAAAAAGTTCTTAGTAATGAGAGTGTTCACGGTATTGCATGAAAAGTTTGTTTCATTTTTTGTGTGGTTTGCTAGGTGAAAAGAAGTTACTAATTCAGGCAATTACTAGATGCCATAGGAAGACATCTAGTAATTTCAGATTGTATCTTTGGCCAGTTGGTATTTTTAGGACAGCAATCATTAATTTCCTTAATATGTCATTTTGCTACCATCCTGTTGTTTTTCAGTAGTTTCTGTTGTTTGACTTAGTCTCAACAGAGAGTAAGATTTAAAATAAAAGATGCTGCAGAAGCTGATTGTGTATCAAAACTAAGATGTGTTACTAGACTGCATCACCAATCATGTGAGTACCAGTAGCTAGGCCTGGTTTTTGACTCTCTTCTCATCACTGTTGTGATATTTAGCTTAGAAGCCAGACCTAAGTAATTCTTTGTCCTGTTGTTGACATGAAAAGGTCCCTCATTTAAGTAGGTTGCTTTGTTCAGTCACCAGGTCTTACAGCTCCAAGGAGGAGATCATAGTGCTGAATTTATTTAGCTCTACTGATGCTGTTACAGCTTTAACCCTATAGATTGCAAGAAGGGTAAGCAGCTAGGAACAACCTGAGGGAGTGGGAAGCTCTGGGTCTCTTGCTTATGGTGGAGCTCTTGGTTGAACTGGAAAAGCTTCAGAGAAGCCATAGAGGAGCAATATTTCATGCTGAGGTGTCTTGAGGGCCATCTTGACCTTCTTCAAAAGAAATCATAACCTTTCTACTGAGAGGTGTGTTACTGTTTTAGAGGTGTCTCCTCTGGGAGTTGGCAAGGATGTTCCTTGTGCTTTTAAAAATATCTCTGCTTCTAACAGATCATGGGGGAAGCAAAGACACTCCAGGGTAACTGTGTAGAGAGAGGAGGAGACTACTACAGAACAAAAAAGACAGCGAGGTACCTGAAGGCTGTGACCTACCTAAGTATTTTGCTGGTTGTGTATTATCATTGGAAAAGAACATAACTACTTATTCTGGTTGCTGAGCTTTTCATTCTGTTTTTGTCTTAGTGTGTCAGTAGGATAATGAATATAGCATGATGGGGATGGCATTGCTGGGGGGGCAGGGTATAGACAGGAAATGTACTGGTTTGGGATCTGACCTGAAACTCCATGGTAATGGCTTTGCGTGGTAAAGATTAGTGTGTGGGTATCTTATTTAAAAATCTTGACGCCTTGCAAATGAAAGGGCTACGTACTGAGAGATCTGGCTCTCAACCCGAATGCTATCATTCATATTCGTGTGGTTTTCATTTTGTTTTTAAAGGTGGTAGCTTTATTAGAAATGTTCATATTAGCCTGACCATATTTAATAGCATCATTACTTTAACATGTTAGGGCTAATATTTACCACGTTGAAGTTTACTTGATTAAATTACATAAACTAATGGCATTGTATTTGAGTGTACATCTGCAA